>JAPMNZ010882944.1:0-12402 GCA_029875035.1 Pomatoschistus microps
GTCAAGCTTTGTAGTGGGTTATTTCTCACAATGTTATTTCTACATATACTTTATTGCATTGGATTTATTTGTTTGGATGTATTTTACTTTAAAATGATTTTTACAATTTATATAAACGATACTTTGTCTTATGTCTTTCCTGTCAAAATGCCATAATTACATGCAGTCGTATCCTGGAGAAACTCATTATGTAACAATTCTGATAGTAATAGGGCAGATTTTTTATAAACTTGGTGACATCTCCATAGGAACAATAATTAGATATAGGTATTATGCAGCCATAGCAACTGTATCCCTCCTACAAGCATACACACATTCACAGTAATGATGAGTTATACTTCATTATATTCATTTATATTTGGTTATTATGATAATACTTTTCTTTTAAAACCTGCACTTTTCTGTTCACTTACAGATTATGCAAGCGGCGAAATGCCCGACTGATGAACTGTCACTGACCAACTGTGCCGTCATCAATGAAAAGGAGCAGTTGGAACAGTGAGTGTGGTAGATTTATTATTATTGTGGCAAATATGTTGAAAATGTATGATATCACATTTGTTGTTTTTGATGATATTTGAAATGGCATATGATACATGCTTCACATATGATACATACATTTTTACAAAAACCTTGATTGGAAAGTCATACAGATATACAACTTAGAACAACCTCCTCCTTTGTATGTGCATCAGACAATATTTAAATTAAGTAAAGTGACTTAATAACTAATAGTCATTATAACTTGCCTTGCAGCCTCCCATCGAATGCTTCATGAAATGCATAATTTAAGTGTATTCTACATGTAGCAAGTGACCAGCAGATAGTGCTGATGTTTCTATAATCATTCCATTTATAACAATGGAAATGAAAGTCATAGAAGTTTCATAGTGCACCTCAGTAAATAAGTAACGTTGAAGTTTATTTTGGAACTCATTTATGAAAAGTGTTGTGGGTTTGGCCTGTCAGGCTAATAAATACTGATAGTGTTATGTTTTCACCTCTCAGAATCAGAATTGTATGTATTGTAAGTAATAGGAAGTCACAAACTATGGATTTTCTTTGTATTTGGCTAACAGACATGTGGTTGTTCGCAACGGTGCGCAGAAGTTTGTGTTCACATTGAAGACGCATCCGAGCATGAGTCCTCAGTCCATCGGCTTCAGTCTGCCGCAGGTAAACAAATATAGCAATTCTTCATTCATTTTATTTGCATATCTTTTAACTTGCTTACTAAAAGTCTACCTGCTCTACCTTTTCCAAAGTTTGTTCTCTGATGTTGTTTTGTGTTGATCTTCTGGCATGGACTGTGTGTGTCGCTGCTTTCCCTCTCTCACTTTACTGTCTCTGGCTACTCTTCCTTCGTCTGCAACAGCTTCCAGGTATAACTACTGTAATCTCTACAGCTTTGCCTTTTTCACATTTTTAACATAATATTGTATTTGTCAATTATCCCAACATCTGTTTCATATCATACTTGTTTATCCTTATTATTACCTGTCTCTGTCAGGAGTCCACAAACCTGCTGTTTTATATGATGGATTAAAAGAACTATACATTTATTTCGATATTGCCTTTCATAGTCGTCTCTGAGGACTTTACAAAAATGTTGATTAGCTAACAGCAGATTAGAGTATCAAACAAAACAGAAAATGCACTGATGACAAACACGTAGGAGTCATTGGTCCATAGGCAGCGTGTGAGCAATGTCTGTGAATTTTCCTTTAAGTAAATTTTCTGCAATGACATCAAAAACCACTAGTGCTTACAATGAAAATGTACAAATTCTACCATACAGTTTTAATCTTTCTTTTTTCACATTAGAATCATGATAATTAAGACTGTGAGCGTGACATTACTCCTGTGTTTGTTGACAGAGGAAATGGGCGGTGCTATCCATTGGACAAGAGGTAGAAGGTAAATATTATTATTACTGTATGTATGACTCTGAGGTTTCATCTATTCTTCAATTGTCATGTAGATAAGTAGCCCACTCTGAGCAGCACTTTGAACATGAAACCAGTAGGTGGCGTCATTGCTCATCAGTCTGAGAAGTTTGGCTTGAATTCAGAAACGGTTTTGTTGCACTGTCACTAAACCAGGCGAGCAAATTATGGAGAGAAAATGGTTCAATAATGTAAAGATTTACAAGTTCAACTTAATCCTGTGTGATGCCACTTTTTTTTGGCTTTGTCGCTCTGCTAAATTATCCCATCAGAAAGCAGAATGACAACATTAATTATCTCACTTTACTTTTTATGACTTTTCTCAGACCTGTTGGAGAAACTCATCAGACACGTGTCGATAAAACATTTCTAAAGTTTAAAAATCATAATACAATAAATATATCAAAATTAAATCAGGCTTCTCAAAAGGTTGCCAGAAGCTGGAAGATGAAGCCCATTAATCATGTTTTCTATCCCTATAACATTTAAAGCTGGGGAACCTAACTTTCACAAACAATGGAACAATCTACTTGTGATATAAATGAAGATTACTTACTTACTTTCTCACTAATACAATCCATATGAAGAGTTCCTTATGCCTTTTCTCATGCATGAAATAAGTCTATGCTTAGATCAGTTCTTTCAGCCCAAAGCGTCAAATAGTGACTCACATGGTCAAGTTGGCAAAAGATGTTTTCTAATAAGAGGAAGGCGGTGTTTAAGATAAGATAAACCTTTATTCGTCTCACAGTGGAGACATTTCAGTGTCATCGTTGCGCACATTACAGCTGAGAAAGGAAATAAGAGCACTCAGATTGCACACATCAAATTGAGTCTATTATATAAAATAATAGACCATAAAATTAAGATAAAAAATTAAATAAAATAAGATAAACTCTCTATAATTGCACTTGTATAATTGTTTTGCAAGACTCTTCTGTTCAGACAAACAACATGCAAGAGTCATGAACTAAAATTAGGTTCCTCAGCTTAGAAAGGAAGGATTTTATTAGTGCAGGTTCAGTTTCCTTAGATTTTTTTATTTTAATTTTGTGTTTTGTTTAGTGACAAACTACAGGTTCGACAAGTCCAAACAGTGTGTCAGCACAATGACCGTGGAGATAGACTTCCTGCAGAAGAAGAGCATGGACAGTAACCCGTACGATACCGACAAAATGAACAGTGAATTTGTGCAACACTTCAACAACCAGGCCTTCAGTGTGGGCCAGCAGGTATCACCAAGTCCCAGATCTCATTTTTGCTCAAATGTGATGTCAATTTGCTTCATGAACCTTCATCTGTTTGTTTTTTCTATAGCTGGTGTTAAGTTTTAGTGACAAGCTGTTTAGCATCATTGTGAAAGATATGGAGGCAATGGACCCGAGCATCCTCAAAGGAAATAAAGCTCCAGGCAACAAGCAAAAGGTAAAGGATTTGGTTTTTTTCGGCCTTCTTTGGGAATAATATTAACAAGCTCACTTATTTTAATTCTTTGCTTTTTACCAGATCGAACTTGGGTTGTTGCTTCCAAACAGCCAGGTGATTTTTGAGAAGTCGGAAACCTCTTCGGTCACATTATCTGGTGAGTTTCATTATTGTTGCTTTGAGAAAACAGATTCAGATTTATTTGCCATTTGCAGTAGAAAAAACACATTGAAATACATTTGCACCAGTGTGCACAAGACAAATACAGACACAAACCACATTAGAAGTACAGAAATAAAACAACAAAACTATTACATTTCTTGTGTGAATGTATTTTAGACTGTTTGCTTGTTTCAAAGTGCTACTGAAGTGTCCCGAGCTGCAATACTAATGAATGTAGTACTTCACAAATACCACAAGAGGGAGCACTTTCTTCTTTTAACATTGCACGTTGCTTAATCCATCACTGTAGATTCACCATAGGAACAATGAGCTTCAATTGTAATAATGAGTTAAATGGTTTATTTTACATATATTGTTTGTGTTTCCAGGCAGATCAAAGACGCGCGAGTCTCGTCAGTCTATCATCAGCCCAGACTGGAACTTTGAGGAGATGGGCATCGGAGGCCTGGACAAGGAGTTTTCGGCTATTTTTCGTCGAGCGTTTGCTTCTCGTGTCTTTCCTCCTGAGATTGTAGAACAAATGGGTGAGTTTTTATATATTACGATTTTCAATGATGAACCCAAGTCCCACAGTAGAAAGATTACAGCAACTACAATGTGATTACAATTTATGCTAATTATTATTTTACCTTTATATTCATTGTAACATCGTAATATTGATATTGATTGAAAAGTAGGCAGTTTTTAGGAGGTAGGCCCTTTTAAGCAGTGACCATTTTATTTTTAACTCTACCTGTTTCACCCAAGGAGTTAAGTACATAAAAGGATTAGTTTTGAATATAAAGATGACAACAGGTGGTTTATAGTTGGACACAAGACATATGCATTATAACTCATCCCCTCAGCTCCTGTGTTTCTCTGTGCATGTCACAGGCGGTTAGCTTTGTTTGGCCAAATTCTGCACAGAAACAGTCAAAATAAACAACATTAAATCAATCCAATAAAATTTGATGAATGTCCAATGAGCCAAATTTCATCTCTCAGTGACCACAGACAGCTGGTCGCGGATTCGCCCGAGTCCAACATGATGTCCAGAGACTCCAGATCAGGCTCCTCAGTCACCGTGGAGAGAGCCTCATACCCACCACATGAATCCTCCACAAGAAAATGTAACAAAATCTGGAACTTAACTTTCAAACCATAAACAAATGAACGCTGTAATTAAATCCATGTAACTAGTTCCTGGCTCTAAAACAGCTTTGTACTATCGCTAAGTGGTGAGGATGACTACTATCCGTAACCTATAGATTATCACTATATGCCTCGAGCCTCTGCCAATCACATAGCTCTGCCAGCATCACTATATGCACAGAAGAATCATACTCTTTTTGAATGTCCTAAAGCAGTATCACTCAAAGTTACATTTGGATCAAATCTCACATGTTCGGTTTAAACAATTAAGCAGTTAATTAAGCAATTGATTATCAAAATAGCTGTTTGTTACGGCTCTACTTTAAAGAAAACGTGAGTCTTTCCAGTTTACCACTATGTCTCCAGACACTACTCACTGAACGTTTAAGATAGAGAAAAAGTTCTGCAATTTAAGCTTCTCTCCACAGCTCACCTTCTTGTAAATATACATTCAGTCCCTTTTTTATAATGAATACTAATAATTTCAATATGTAAAACCTGATTCCATTCATTTGTGCATTGATAGGATCCTGTAATGTTTTCCAGGATTACCAACAGGTATCTAGCGTCATTATGGCTGTAGAGTAAGAAACAGTGCTGTAAATCACTTCTACCTGGAGCTTTCAAATTAAGCCGCTCTCTAATAACCCATAATACAAATGACAGTAGTTGCCATTGTAGATCATTTCAGTGAGAACCGTCTGAATCAGCAAACTTTCAAAGATTCCCTTGTTGGTTTGGCTCAGAGCGATCCCTATCCACACACACAGATGAGTCTGTGCCAGCTGTCAGATTATTTTGAAGAGGACAGTGACAAACTATAATAACTGCTGAGTAATCTTATTGAGGCTACGCAATCTCCTAAATCCTCTTCTTGTAAAAACCTGTTGAGTGGAGCTGAGCATTTTTGCCAAATAGTTTATTGCATTTTGCAGCGCAAGTGTGGCAATTGTGGTTAGAATTGGATTTTTGGTCCTACTTCGCAGTCTGCATTTTCAACATTTTTATACACGCCCAGTAGCAGAAACAAATGCAAATAAAATATGATCTGCTGAACTAATGCAAGAATCTTGGGCATTTCCAAACGTACAAGTTTAAAAGTATACCCTGCAGTTACCTGGCTGGTTTTACACAGACTCATTCTACGGCAGATATTTAGTCGTGGAGGATAATTCATCGTCTTGACAATAGTGATTTTTTTTTTTCCCCCATTGAGACCATTCAAATTGTGGTGGTGTCCAACAGGGTGTGTGGATTGCCCTTTGACCTGTTGTTTATACAGAGCCTGTGGCACTGACCAGCTGCTCAATGTAACGAGAACACCGCTCTGTGATCACATAGAGCTAAAGGGAGAGTTACCGCCGTCTTCATCAATGAGACCAAATCAATGACACCAAAGCAATTCATTAAATGTTTTAATACGGTCTGATTGTCTCGACACAAGAGCTGCATGGACTGGAGATGGCCCGATATTCTTCATATATATTGGGCCAATTGATGTACTTTTCAGGGTATCTTCTCTCGGTCCTCAATATCCAGCACAGACCATAGATTAAAGAAACACAGTGCGATTGTAGTGCAAGTTATATATAGTGAAGTTTAATTGATTCTAATGCAGAGCGGTGCACAGTATTGATCATCAGTGCGTTTGTGGTTCCTTTTTATAGAATGTACTTGTTGATAATGGTCACAAAGCCAGCTTAAAAGTCTGTGCAATTCTACGATATAAGCATCAGCCTTTGAGAAAAAAAACCCCCATTGACCGAGCTGTAGTATAGATCATGTTCTCTCTGTGAACAAATCCCTTCAGGGAGACTAAACCTCATTTAATAGCTTTCACTTCTTTACCTGCAGCAGTCTGTTTTCTTTTCCCACACCCACGCACGCCCACACAAACACACGCTCACACACACACCCACACACGCACACACACACTCGCTTACACACCTGTCCGTTGGATACTTCTCCTTCGTCAGGCCCAAATGGCAGTTCAGATGGTTATCTGTCTCCTCTCAATTAGTTTGGCTAAATGTCATTAAACAGGTGCAAAGGCGAGTAAGAAGACTGAGGGAGCTTGAGGAGCACTGTTGGTGTATTGCCATATCATAATGTACCTTTACTGTCCTTTTTACAAAATGTATAAACCATAAACAGTGAAAGAGATGTCATTTAGCATGGTGTTTATCTATGCTGTTGTTTGTGCTCAGGTGGCAAGCACGTGAAGGGCATCCTGCTGTACGGCCCCCCCGGCTGTGGCAAAACCCTGATGGCGCGGCAGATCGGCAAAATGCTTAAAGCCAGAGAGCCCAAGATTGTCAACGGCCCCGAAATCCTCAACAAGTACGTGGGAGAGTCTGAGGCCAACGTCCGGAAACTGTTCGCAGACGCCGAGGATGAGCAGAAAAGAGTGAGTGGACAAAATGTTATGCTCCATTTTAAAGCAATTTCACAGGAGACTTTAAATCACATTAAACTGTTTACAAATGTTATTGATACAAGAGTTTGTTTATGGCACACACAAAAAAAAAAAAATAAATAAATGAAAACAATAGGTGAGGTACATCAGCTTCACGTTTTTTTTTTAATCAAATTTTCTGTGGATTTAGTATAAAAAACTAAATTACTAAAAACTACAATGGCAGTTCTTTCTTTCTTCCAAAGCACAGGCACAGAGCTTACTATGAATCTAATATTAAAACACGTCTCATCACACAAGGTTATTTTAGCATCACCCGATTCCACACATAACAACTATTCACACTGACACTGCTCGTAATCTCATGACTAATTCTAAAACAAACATTTCAAAAACTAATTTCTCTGATTGAGAGATCTGCCCTTTAGCGAGACAGAGCAGTAATAACGTTGGCGTCCTGCTCATTCACACATGTATCTAGAGGGGCCAGTTTATACACTGATTCCCAGCGCGACTGTTGGTGGAGGCTCACTCTTCACCACCTAATGAGGGGTGACTGTGCACTGACCTCCCTCTGAACGTGGCACACACAGACCCTAGACGCACAGCTCCACACCTGCTTTAAATGCTACGTCTCAGGTTGACGGGCAAGAGATGGCTGATAACCCCCACCCTCTTCCCCCTGTTGATTTTGGAGTATGCTTTTCTTTTTTCATAAACATGTATTTTTCAGTTCATTATTGTGTTGTGTAAATGACTGCAGAATGAAATGTCATTGAAATGTCAAATCTTGTGTGTGTAACAGCTCGGCGCCAACAGCGGCCTCCACATAATAATATTTGACGAGATAGATGCCATCTGTAAGCAGCGTGGAAGCATGGCCGGCAGCACAGGGGTCCATGACACTGTTGTCAACCAGCTGTTGTCAAAGATCGATGGAGTGGAGCAGCTCAACAACATCCTTGTCATAGGTCAGATTAGCATGATGCTATACCTTTACTTACTGTCTACATGTAAAATATTCAGAAGAATGACACGTCAGAGCATCTGCAGCCTTCACTATCTGTTCATCTCATTCCCACAGGTATGACCAACAGGCCGGACCTGATAGATGAGGCCCTGCTCCGACCTGGGAGGCTGGAGGTGAAGATGGAAATAGGTAAGAACTCCTGATACTAACCTTGATTAATCCTTTTTCTGACATGATGTATTCTGTCACATGCAGGATTGCCTGATGAAAACGGCCGTGTCCAGATCCTAAACATTCACACTGCAAAGATGCGACAGCATAACCTGTTGGGAGGTGACGTCAACATACAAGAGCTGGCAGTAGAAACGAAAAACTTCAGCGGTGCTGAGTTAGAGGGTCTAGTGAGGGCAGCACAATCCACTGCTATGAACCGCCACATCAAGGTGAGAAGCAAAGTTCAATATATTCGTTTCCTTCCTTTAGAGCCCCCCTGCATTTTTCAGCTGCTGTCTTTGTTAAGATTGATGTCATTTCAAATTGCCTGTAACTGTGTTGATATTTGATGCAAATTGTAAAAGGGTCAAAGTGTAATTTTCTGGGTACAGTTGTGGGCCACACACCTGGTGGGCACTGCTCCTGTGCCAGCTCGAGCAGCCACCCAGGTGACAGGAGAACAGAGGGGCGTGTATGCCCTCTCTAAAGTGTTTTATCAGGTGTGTAGGTCCCCATGCTCACAGCCCCAGCTAAGGTGAAGTTCTCTTCTGTTAAGTGCGGTGCCTGTGGACTCTTATTGGAGGGTGATGATATGTGATGACAGCGCCTTACACACGTCTGAATGTGGTGACGTTGTTGCTGTCCCCCTCCCTCTCCCTGTTTGACCTTTCCGCTCTGAGGGACCACATTGTCCTATGACACATTTGAAACTACAGATCATCATTTAATCAACTGCGGTCACAGAGTTCAGTCACTAAGAAACATTACTTTGATTTGTTTACTGTATTCTTTGTGTGTGTTTGTTAGGCGAGCAGCACTGTGGAGGTAAACACGGACACAGCAGAGAAACTACAGGTCTGCAGGACGGACTTCATTGGCTCACTTGAAAATGACATCAAACCTGTAAGTCACAGCTGCACTGAGCTGATACATTCATCATTTATTTATACAACGGACTGTACATGCATCCGTTCTGGCAACTAATTTGCTTATTTTTGCCTTCAGGCATTTGGTACCAACCAAGAAGACTATGCGAGCTACATCATGAATGGGATAATTGTGTGGGGAGATCTCGTGTCTGCGGTCTTAGACGATGGGAAGCTGCTGGTGCAGCAGACAAAGAACAGCAATGCTACTCCTCTGGTCTCTGTGTTACTAGAAGGTAATGCACTAACCGCACTTCAAAAGCACAAGACCTATTGCCCAACTGCCCCTCTGATCATTTTTTTGTTTCCCTGCAGGCCCCCCTAACAGCGGTAAGACTGCCCTGGCAGCTAAAATCTCTGAAGAGTCTGAGTTCCCTTTTATAAAGATCTGTTCCCCGGACAAGATGATCGGACACTCTGAAATTGCTAAATGCCAGGCCATTAAAAAGGTTTAAATGCTTTCCAAAATAGAAACATGGTATTTTCCATAGAATCAAATGTATTCACCTTTGTTTTTAGATCTTTGAAGATGCCTACAAATCCCAACTGAGCTGCATCGTTGTGGATGATATTGAACGCTTACTGGGTAAATCCTTCATGCTCAACACACTGGTCACTTTCATTGATTTATGTAAACCCCTATTGCTTTTCTTTAGACTTTGTTCCCATTGGTCCCCGTTTTTCAAACCTGGTGCTTCAGGCGTTACTGGTCCTTCTTAAGAAACCCCCACCAAAGGTACACAAACTATTTGTACCATTCTCATTGTTTTTGCTAGTGCTTTGGTTACAGAAAGAGGGCACCAGATCTTATGGGTGCCAATGCGACGTGTTTGTGGCTTTTGGCTGCTGCTGGCATGTGTGAACAACTGTGCAAGTGTATGGTTATTAGCAAGTGTTTTGGTCCAGACCAGTGAATGGTGGAGCTTGAGTCCCATTTCTCATAGTTTCTTTGGTTGTAGTTTGTGTGTGTCCAAAAGGGTGCCTTTAACCTACTTCTGTTGTTAATAGGATGTGAATGAGAGTATAGCCCACTATATGGCTGCATGTGCATGAGAAGTGGCGCAGGGCCGGCGGCTGAATGCCTGGCTGCAGTGCTCCTCTGGGGTTGTAAAGCGCTGAGCCCAGCGGGGCGCCTGGGCCGGGGGAGGCCAGGGGGACACGCTGGAGAAAGGGCTCTGTGAGAGAGCCAGGACCTGGCAGCACCGCCGCCTGTGTGGCACCTCATCTGCATGCACCATCACAACCCCCACGCCATGGGAGGGCAGCAGCCACCATAATCCCCCTGTCTCCTGTGCTCCTGTCTTCTGCTTAGTCCTGTTCAGATCCATCTTAGTCCAGCTACAATGCTCCTGCTATTCTTCAGCTCTGCTTTCCTGTTCACTGCTCTCCCTCTTTTCTAGAGTCTGAATTCATTGCAGAGTTTTATCCTCCAAATGTTGTGTAATTACATCATCATTACTTCTACCTAAATGCGGTGCTTGTTTTAGTGCACATAACGTGAAGCTGTATATGTGAGGTAGTTCATTAAAGTTCATTAAAAATAATATTACACGATTGCTATAGCTTGTATGGTTTGTATGTTTGTCTAATTGTCTCTTCCTTTGAAACTAATCACTGACGTCATGAGGTGCATTTAGAGGACAGAGTTCTTCGGACTAGTAATGTCCTAACAACCCTCTTTACGAAGTCCTCGTGTTGTTCCAGGGTCGTAAACTACTTATAATCGGCACCACGAGTCGTAAAGATGTCCTTCAGGAAATGGAGATGCTGGACGCTTTCAGCACGACCATCCACGTCCCGAACATCGCCAACGGAGAGCAGCTCATCACGGCTCTGGAGGTACATTCTACAAATACCTGTGTGGAATCACGTTGTACTGACTGCTGGTCATATATCCTCTGCAGAAGCTTGGCAGTTTCAGTGATCGAGAGCGAGCCAGTATAGCCAAAGGAGTTAAGGGTGAAAATTTGTCAATCGGAATAAAGAAGCTGCTCATGCTCATCGAGATGGCTGTGCAGGTATGATCACAAAGTACTGATGCATGATGGGAACACAACTTGTAAGAAACCAGCATAGAAAGTGTTCAATCTTTTGTAAATCACATTTTATACATTTCTCCAGAGTTCAGTGTCCTTACATTATAAATACAATGAGTAAACATCAGTCTTCCCAGGCGCAGGCCATTCATCAGGTTATAATAATACAGTCGCTCACAACTGTGGAAACAAAAATAAGACAAAGCCCTCGAAATCTTAGCAGATTCTTGGCTCCTCATATCTTATACTGTGTGTGTAAAAATAGGAGGTGTTCAGACATCTATTTCCCCTTCATTTTTAAGCACTGGGAATTAAATCAGTTTTTTCATCTGCTAGAAAGTAAACTCGAAACTAACTCATATTACATACAACACTTGCTTTTCTCTGGGATTTTCCACATACGGTATGTGTGCTTGTGTGTGCTGTGATGATTTGGCCCCTGGGCAATTATTCAAACAGGCTTTTTCTAGAGCCTACTTGAACGTTTTGTAAAGTTTTATATCATTTGAGCACTTGCATTGCACATTTTCAATGCAAACAAACCCTGCTTGTGTGTGTAGTCGAGTGCATAGCCATACTTATCATATCACAGACAGATAAGCATTAGATCAGTGGTGTGACCCCGCCTCCTCTCACATACGTCCCCTTTGCTTTGAGTTTTCATCTTTTTCCATCATTCATGACTGAGCACATGGGTTTTCTGACAACAGAGCAGTGGCTGCAGGCGCTGTACTCTGCACTATAAGTTATTACTGTGGTTGCCATTAATTTGACTTCCTCTGCCCCTCCTTAAACCCATGTCTTCAAACTCACATGTGAACTCTATCACATGCTGTTTTAGTGTCCTATGTTTGTTCTTCATTTTGGGTTTGTTTCTTTCAGATGGATCCTGAACACAGAGTCGCTAAGTTTTTAAGTTTATTAAAGGAAGTAGGAAGGTGAGAAATGTCACACTTTTGTCATGGCAAAACGAAACTTCAACAACCAAAAATTATAATTCACTATTATTTTGATTTTTTTGCAGAATGAGCCCAAATAGGTTCTAGATGAACAGGAGCTGTGCCAATATATCCATCCTTTTACGGTAAGACGACTCGATATGTACTTTAGATTTGATATGAGCATCAATCACAGACGTACAAGTAAACATTCAATT
>JAPMNZ010883073.1:0-18675 GCA_029875035.1 Pomatoschistus microps
TTTTTTTTTTGACTCACAGAGAGACACTTACAGTAATGGACTTTCGGCGCACGGAGTACAGTAACTGCTTTTACCTTCTTATTTGTCGCCCCCGTACGCGTCTCGATCTGAGGCTGTCTTCGTAAAAATGCAGAAGTTGTGGTTAATTACACCGAGGGGAAGCATAAAATGGCTTTTCAAGTTGTTTTTCCTGCACTTTGCAATATATTAAAAGAGCTATTTACTCGCGTGATGTTCAAAGTAAAATTACTACCACTACTATTACTAGTTACTACTACCACATACTCTGGCAGTGCAGTGACATATTCCCTACACAGGAAAAAACATCACGCTGAAATACTTACCACAAAACATTTCAAAACCTCATTTTTTGAATTCTTATAATGCTTGGCGGCTGATGCAGTTTCCGGTCTTGGAGAGTATTATAAGAACTGCAGAATAAATGTTGTGACAATGATACTGCAGTGTAGCACAATGTTGTCTATCTGTTCATTTCCAAGCCGGTATGCTCTTTATTTTGCCCTAAACTCGAAGGAGACCAACATTTGCTGCAACTTGGTGATCTGCTCTATGCTGTTGTGCTGCTATTACTAGAATAGAATTGAATAGAAATCATTGTCATAGAATAAAAGTTGTTAAAATACAATTTAGCATCTCCTTTGTTAGACATCCCATTTTCCAAAAAAAACGGTGACAGCGACAGTGGCACCTGTTCCAAATCACTCAGCTTAACTCCATAAAACAAGCAGAAGAAATAGGCTTTGCAAATATGATGGTAGAATAAATACTAATATGCTTTACATTCATTAATATGACGAATGTAGCTACTTTCTATGCAGTGTCAATGCAACAATATTCCTCAGTCCATAATAGAGATGTATAAAATACCTCATGTCTACCTGGAACAATGCAAATGTGCGCATGTAAAACAGATGCCTTGCCTGATCCACTGTCTCCCCTTTGGATTGGAACACGATCTCTGTTCTGGGCTTGATCTGCACATGTGGCATTTGCAGCTCATTTAGCCTCGGCACCTGCATCTCGCAGAGAACAAGGAGAGGCTGCCTGTACCCCAGCGATCTGTGTGCAGCGTGCTTTTAGCTCAGGGCGCTGGTTACTGCAGACAACTTTTATCAGTGCATCGTGACATCAAATCTCCCAACATGAGCGCCGGTGGTCAGGCTTTTTCCTAATAACTTTGGAAACAGCATTGCAGTCTGGGTGTATTCCAGGCAAACGCAGCTACTCAGATAATGTTTAGCTTCCTTT
Source organism: Pomatoschistus microps (assembly GCA_029875035.1). Taxonomy (NCBI): domain Eukaryota; kingdom Metazoa; phylum Chordata; class Actinopteri; order Gobiiformes; family Gobiidae; genus Pomatoschistus; species Pomatoschistus microps. The sequence goes on from JAPMNZ010883073.1 coordinate 1,270, forward strand.
CGGGATCATTGTTGTATGCATGTCTTCTCCAAAATGTAGAATCGTGAGGGGGAGGATATTCGGAACTTAGCATAAAAGTTGTATATTGCAGATGCATTTGTTTTTATGCCTAATTCTGCTTACTCTTGTATCTCTGGTATGGCACTCATGCTCCAGAGCAAGAGGGTTATGGCTTTGATTCCATGTCGGCCAGAGTGACATTTTTATGCTCATCCTTGTATCTGGGTGAATTTCCTTTAGGCACTCCACCATCCAAAACATGCACCATAGGTAATAATGGCTAAATTATATATATATCTATAATAACTATAACTATCTATCTATCTATCTATCCATCTATCCATCCATCTCTCTTTTTCTGAGACTGAAGGGGAAGAATTATCCGCGGCACTCGTTATGGGCAATCATGGTTGCACTATACGAGCACAGGCAAGGAATTGGACAGCAGCCCCTTATATGCTATATTTCTACCACCATACTATACCTAATAGTGAGTCTATATGGACGAATTCTTGAAATAGCACACACAATACATGATATTGTCCATCGAGTGACAATTCACTTGGATTCAGACTCCGCGAACTGGTCAAACAATAGAAAAGAATGGGGAACACAACACGTAAACATCTCTGAGTAGCAAATACATTCCATATGATTCCAGTGATTGTTTTATAGGTGGAGAGAGGGTTGGGAAAGATGTCACCAAGAGGACTCCAGTATATAATTATTAAAGGCTGAGTGTAAATTTGCAGTTCTAAATATGGACATAAAGAGAGGCGCTGGGCACAGAGAAGCAGCGTGGTGCCCTCTCTCCCGCTGGTAATAACTGATCCGCAAACGCACCGCCCTGGATTGACTTCTACAACAGACCCACTACCATCAGCGGAGGTCAATACTGAGCTCAGAGCAATTACAAAGTGGTTTACATGCAAGTAGGGACATTTGAATCACTGTCCGAGGGAAAACTGTCCGATTACATCTGTTTACTTATTCATTCTATTTCTGTGTTTTTAAAGTAATGTAATGTGTTGGGTTTGGCTTATTGCAAATGATCATGCAGCCCTAATGTTGCACTGTTTTAATCACATATCGAACACTAGGGCTGCATGATTACTTGCAAAAAGCCAAACCCAATAAGACATGACATTATTTTCTTTCCAAACAGAAATTGATCTTGCTGCGTATTTTATAAATCTGGCTTTGATGTACAAGGAAATGTGCAGTTGGTGTAAACAGGCCTTAATAATAGCACATTTTATCTTTGCTTGTCGCTTGATTTGCTGGTTGTTTTATTGTAATATATTTTATTCAATACAACTCTAAAGGTACAGTTGGTAAAAAGGTCTTTTCCAAACCAATTTCTGAAGATGCCAAAAGACACAGCCAGAGTTCGCCATAAAAACTCTGGCTGAGAGAGAAAAAACAATCAAGGTTGTGAAGGAGTGTGAAAAGCCTGTAGTTGACATGTTGTCATCCTACCAAAAAAAAATAAAACAAGTTACAACTTTCCTTAATATTTAAAGTCTTCTGGTGCCTTTGAACCTGGTCCTAGCTTCATAATCTTAATTGCAATGGTTATCGAATAAAATCACATTGGATATTTCTACAACCTATAGTTTGAACCTATTGTAAGAGATAATGCATACCTGTACATGTTTAATGAAAAGTAAAACATGAAACAAATATGTACATCAGGATATACTTATATGAAGCGATCCACTTTATTAGTCTTCCAAACCAAATATTGCAAAGGAAATTGGTTGTTATAGTGGAAATTGGTCAGTACAGTCATTTAATGCAAAGAGTGCTTTATTTTAAGAATTTGCTAGGGAACGCTCATAAAGATTGGCTCTAATACATTAATATTTCATGCATTCATTATGGAAAAGAAAATGTACAGGTGCAAGGCTACTTCCTGACATATCTGGAACAATAATGAGTCTTAAAGGTTACAGGGGATTGGGGATTACTCATGCTTTAGTACGTTCTTCTTCTTGCAAAAACTAATTGTATTGTGAAGATGTGATGGCCGCACCTAGATGTTTTATTAGTGCCCTGTGCGCATTAAAAACCCACTACAGCCGTTATAAATGTTTGATCTCATTCAAATAACACAAATGACCAGGGCGTGCACTACATTATGATAATAGTGTTAATTTTTTATGAAGCACAGTTAAATTAGGTCACTCTGAAGCACTCTAGTTCTGTCTTTTGCCATACTATAAAATTGACTGTTTTCACCACCACCACTACCAGGCTGTGTGTCTGCTTCCAGCTGCAATTTGGACATGGGGTCAACAGCAGCAATGACTGAAAATAGCAATAAAAAACAGTCTGAACACGAACAAATATCACAATTGCGTTTTTCTAAAAAAGAAAAAGTGGCTGAGGCACTTGCCATCTGTTTGTTTACACTGCCTGCGGTGGCGGCGTATATGATGGGGAACAGTATCTCCGGGCAAGACATCGTTTCAAAGGAGATAGCTCATCAAGATGACTGACAAGCGAAGGGGTCCTGCTAGTGACATGAGCGAGTTAGCCGAAGGGAAAGTAAACACATTGGTTTGGGGAGGTATAGGCAAGTTACAGTTCTCTACGGAGAACCAACAACGGCAAGACTGAAAACAAGACTGCAAAAGAAGACTCTCCAATCTAACGCGAGGAAAAGCTGTTAAGAGTTTTGTCAAAATAATAAAAGGTGTCTCTAAAGCACAGCAGACTTGTAACTTTTGTGCTGACTCGCAATCTCCCACTTTAGGCCTCTTGTCGTGTAGCTGCGGATCAGTCACGGCAGGAACCTTGCATGAATTAGCATTTCCTTGAGAGAAAATTCAGTGGGAAGGTGATACATGTAAAAGTCTGATCTTGAGTCTGAAACGGTTACAAGGCAGGATGTCTTTACCAAATGTCAATGTGGGAAAAGAGTGAAGTTGCATCCATCAATCATAAAAAGTTCTGGGATTTTTAGTATTGGTATATTCTATTTGCTTTTGTTGTTTGGCACATTGGGTGAAAAGAAAAATGTGTCTAATATGGTATTTGGAATTTTGCTTTGATCATGCTGAGATGTGTGCAAAGACGCAATCAAGTATTCAAAAATCATAACAAGTTCTTGATGGTGTTCGATAATTCAGGGATTCATTTTGAGGAAGCGCTTTAGTCGTGAGTTTGAGATCTGGTAAAATGTACGCATGCACCAAACAGTCCAGACATAATGCCAGAAATTGACTGAGCCAATTTTTTTGTACATGGAATTCAAAGTATGCTCTGAGGTTGTTGTTGCTTTAGAAAAGGTTTGCTGCAATTTATTCTTCATAGATTTTGAAATGCCAAACATGCACATGCGATGGCCATGAGGTTAAGAAAGACAACATCAAGAAATTTCTACTTTGCTTTAGGCGTGAAGAATATCGACAGCACAATACGCAATGTTAATGTGATACAGCAAATTAAGAATTGATCTTTTCACCCAGTGGATATTTCCATTTTAAAACTACTCCACCATCGACCATTTTGTCCATTTTTTAGTACACTTGGTATGGTGGGGGCCAAGAACAGCAGTGAATTCTGGGATATCCTCAGTTGACTGCAAGAAAGCCTTAAAGCTGAGCTGCCCAGTCCCCCTGTGACTCAGAGAAATAAGGAAATGCATGTCGGAGGCGTACAGTTCCATTGCGGTCCCTCAAGTGCCATCCATCATGGCAGGGCAGAACACTAGTTAGAGGGAGGTTCAGCGGCGCTTCGGCCCTGTGCACCATGATGGAGAGATGACCCCTGGGGAAACCACGTGATGCCGAATCAAGATGCCGGAGCCGTGATCGAGGCCCCAGACAGACGACCCCCTCCTATTCATGTGCTCTACCTGCGACACACATGATGCCTCGCTCGGCCTTTGCAAACACCATGTAATTAGTCCGGAATTAAAGCCTATTAGCAAACCCACAAACAAGTGTGGGTTTTACACAGCCTGTTATTCAAGAGTGCCAGCTTCCTGTTATGTGCAGCATTTTGAGGACAGAGATATTCGGCTAAAAATTGCTATGAGCAACAGTTTCAATCTCTCATTCATCAGAAACACTACATTTATAGAAACGCTCCATCTAAGTGATTTGCATTTATTTGGATTGAAAGCATTGATGTATGCTTCAAACGATTTCTAAGTAAGAATGTTTGGAAGTATAATTATTCAAAAGAAATGTCAAACAGTGAAATATTCTAGGTCACATAAGCAGATATATGTTCAGTTACAGCGGCTGCCATATTATTTTCTTGCCTTTCACTGTTGAGTTTGTGGGTGGGATTCCTTGCTATTCTTGCCACACTAAGTAAGTAAATGATGGGTCAAATGCAGAGGAGACATTTCTCCATTGGGACCAAGTACTCCTTATTACTTTATCATTTTTCGCACTGTACCTAATGAATTCTTCCGTCTCACTGTTCTTGAAAAAGGCAAGTCTGCACTGTGTTAGTGTAATATACATGAGAACATCAACAGCTTAAGGGACTCTGGCTTACGCGTACTGGCTGGCTCATTCATTTCACGAGCTTAGTGTTGAAACCGGACATTTCTGCAGCAGTGGGGCGTTAAAAGCACCATTTATAGAGCGTAATGTGTGCTTATGTGCATGTCCATTTCTCCCAAGCCATAATTCAGAACAGTCATATGGGTTTTCATGCATGTTGAAAGTGTGGATAGAACATTAGCTTAACGCACAGAGCTGGAAATCACTTCATGGCGGCGGAAATCCACTAAATCCATGTTATGAACTCAAATGCACATGGATTATTTGTATTTATCTATAATCTAAACAGAGTAAATATGTTTGATTTAAAACACTCTAAAGGTTTGTTCACTTGTAGGTGTATGTTTAACCATAACATACACATGTGTAGGATTAGCCATAATGCTAACATATGGCAACTGATAACCACCAGATAGATTTACACGTACACAGTTGGAGGTAAATAGACTAGATAAATGTATGCGTTTTTATGTTTTTTATCTACTAACATATTACATACATAACCAGAAATATTGCGTTATTAAATTCAAGCACAATTTGAGTTTCCATTTTCACAATTATGGGCTCAGTGCAAATCTATTGTTTACTCATATCATCACATCATATTGAAGTTACCAACGTAATCCCTTGTATTATTTTAGTTTTCTTTGTTGTGGAGAATGTAACGAGGCCTCCGTTGCTTTGTTGGATTAACTTGGTCATATGAAATAGTACAATAGCCCTCAAAATCAAGAGCACACTCCACAATCTGCCAAAACACTAGTTGTTTCATTACCAAAGTGTTTGGATCCAGCTGGACAAAAATGATGAAACTACACAGAAATCGCTATTATTGTAAAAACACGCCAGGATGAAATGAAACGCAACGGGCTAGATTTACTGGGATAATGGCTGCTCTGTTGAGGCCCCATCTTGATTTCACATGTGACTGCAATCCACGCCACACATTAATAACATTTTCAAAAAGACTATAAACCTGTTCCATCGTTTGCTTGAGTTAATGGTGTGAAATTTGATTGTTCTTCTCTCTTTTCCCGTGGCGCAGAGGTCTGACCTGTCTGGACTCATCTGACAAATTGAGAGGCGAGCATTGTTAGTGACCACACAAGCGCGAGTGCATTTTTTCCCTTAAATTGGCCAAAAGAAATGCGCACACAATCCAAAGTGTGATGAAATGACATTTTGCATTCACTGTGCCAGAAAGCCATTAGGAAAGCGCCCCATAATAATACACAGTCCATCGTGTCACAGCCTAATCCAGGTTAGAGGCTTTAATTCCGTTCCATTTAGGCTCTTCCAGTGACCTATTTGCTTTGGGAATAAAATCACGGTAAACATTTGAGGGGAAAGACAGAGGCAGAAGCATAATGTGTGTGCAACAAAGCGCTCGGGATTATGCTTGTATTACTCATGACAACTGGCCTCAGGGGAGTACTCGTAAGGACTTTTTCTACAGCGGTGTCCAAAGAACTGCCACTTCTCGGACTTGTCCCGGACCAGCTGGTGGCCTGTCCAGCTAACGTGGCCGGGCACAAAGGTGGAAACGCTGCAGGAATCATAAGCACATGGGAATTTCATCACTGTGATTACTCATTTATGAAAAAAATCTGTTGAAGAGATTGCATTGAAATGATATTATATCTAAGGATTAGGGAGGTTAGCGTCCATTTGTTTAAGTGGACATTGCATGATTGTCCATATATGTACATTTCAATGATATATCGTCAAAATAGTATATCTGTTGCATTATTTGCATGCTTGTACTCCACAGCAAGAAGGTTCTGGGTTTGATTTCACCTGCAGACCGGCCCTTTCTGCATGGAGTTTGCATGTTCTCCCCATGTCTATGTTGTCTTCCTCTGGATGGAATACCACTAAAAACATGTACAATAGTATCCCATAACACCCTCCCCATCCCCTTTGATTTTGGGACAGGTTAAATTAAACTTGCTCAAATAATCAATACATTCAACATTTGACCTGGTTGGTATAAATTATGTAAAAATAATGTTTATAGATGGAGGCATTGTGTCATTGATTGAAACAAGCTGCAATAAAATGTTGTTTTTAGTTATGGTTCCGTCTTTGCAAATAACAGTTTATAATAAAAACACTTAAACTATTAAGTGTTATAATAATAAGCAAATCAAGCATGATAGCTCTGTTTAGGATAATACAGGTGCCTTTCTCAGACAAATTAACCAAAATAATATCGTGTTAAGAACTACTAATTGACAAGTTGTAGATTTGAACAAAGTGTGATACCAATTGATTTTTTTTTGCTTCCAAATATTCTTTTCACATCTATTCCACAGACATGGAAAGTGTCGTAATTTTCCCTGTGCAAATTAGCATTAGTGCAGGATATGATACAACATCTTTCATGCAACAAGGTTCCAGTATTTTCCTCGAAGTTCAATGAGAATCAAATGGCCTTGATATGCTTAAAACCTTCAGCCATTTTCAGGCCATACAAATTCAAGATAAGAGCAGTAATAGCAGATGCTAATGGCCAGTCAAGTACTAGTGAAACACAATGTGCAGCGGGGCTCCAACAGACTCAAATGATAGCTTTCATCATTTTTCATCTTCAGAAGAGAAACGGTCTTTGAAACTGCCAATCACACCGCTCCATTGCCTCCACCTGGGGTACCATGACCATCCACTGAAATATCACAACCAGAGCAGCAAAGAAAAAAAGGAAAAGAAAAAAAAAATCTAGATTTTTTTGTATCGCTTTTGATATTAAGGCAGTGGCAGATAGGGAACTCTGACTTTTTTTCCCTGGCTCATTTTTATGTTGCCAGTCCTAGCGGCCCATTAGGCACATGCTCCAACACCTTCTCCAGAACATCTCATTCTCACTCATTTACATCAGTGGGAATATTTAAATTGACACACCAAAGGAATATGCAAAGGAACTCACTGTTTCAAAAGCGTAATTGCTAAAACTGTGGTCCCCCTGTGTGATTCAGATAGCAACCAAAGCTTTAAACCCCTGACCATAATTTTTAAAAGAACAAATATACAACACTGCATGCATCACCGGAGAGATCTAAAGCCAGAGGAATCAGACGGCATAACTAAAGAGACTCATTATCATGCAAATGTCATTTATTCCATTTTATCTCACCCTTCTCAATAGCCCATATGGCAGCGGGGAAGACACAGGGAGACCTCAAGCTGGGCAGTCGGCCATGTAAAAATTCCTCCATCTGTGGTCAATGGGTGTGTGGGCGCGTGCACTTTCTCACCTCGTACCTGCCTTCAATCCACCAGTGTCTTATTGGTGCTAGCCCTCATATCACAGCCACGGCCTGCTCCCACCAGACTGATTATTGGCTGGGTTGGAACGGACATAATGGCAATTGCTGGTCAAAATCTGGACCAAGCAAATCCATATGGAAGTCCCTCGTGGACTTTGCGAGGGTCAAGGAAATGTTAAGCCATTTAGACAAGAGGAATGCTACAATCGCTTGGATTAGAAGGTGTTTGGTGATTCGTAAAGTGAAGGCTATGTGTTTAACAGTCTATGGTCTAAGATAAACACAAAGCCTGTAAAATATCTTTCTTCTTCATTATTTTTGATGTACTGTGAATATTTTATTTATTTTAATGCCTTGTGTGATTGTTTCTATCTTGTTTTGTTCAGTAGGAAAACATTTTTGTTCAGACATGTTTCATCTCAGGAATTATCTTAAGATAAGATGTGCTTTCAGGGGTCAACCCCCAAAGTGAAACTTACTTTCAAACCACTAAATGCCCAATGCAGCACTATGCGTAACCAATATATAATAACTAGGCTACAAAATTTTTCAAACTGGATCCTCACTCTCAAATCTAGTTTCTTCAGAAGCTTAGATCAGCTTTTTCAGACCGAAATGTAAAAAAGAGGTGAGCAATTTCACTCCAAAATAATCAATTACATGACTCACATGGCTCTTTCTTTCATGATAAGACATGGTTTATAAAGATGAATCCCGTATTGTGGCCTTGTTCGTTCACAGATTTCTATAAAGTGACACAAACACATAATATTACCTTTTATCTTATTTCCCAGCGTTATGCAGTAATAAATAGCACATTCAAGCCCGTACCATGTGCTGGCCAGACAAAATGACAGCACAAATGAATTGCCAATATACTGTAGTTATTTATCTGTGTTTGCTGTTGAGAAACATACACTACATGTGATTCTTTGGAGCTGGCCTTAAACTTAATAAAGAAAATACATGAAAAAGTGGAGCTGAAATTTGAGCCAGACTCCGGGATACAACTTGAAGTATCTTTGTTTGTGCAGAACTGTCCAGGCTTTGTGTTCAGAGCATCGCAGTTTGAGGAAAGAACAAAACCTTGTGAAACAAAGAGAGTGCTTTTATTTTGGGTACTATTGTAAGTTCACTGCAGTGTTTTCCTTCCATTCGCTGACTGAGCTGAATGCTATATAACAGTGCTTTGCAATGCACTATAATACCCAAAATAAAGGTCAGCGCACAATTAAATAATGTAGTGTAAAATGCTCAATGTGGCAGTATTCCAACCAATATATAATTGCACAGTAAACATTATTCCTTTGTCACTTTCCGTTCCTGGATCTGCACACAGAAAGGAATAGGCTGTGTGCATACAATAAAGAGATTTAGTGTAGGAAGATGTTTGCATCGGTGTCAATAAAGCAACTTGCAGATGAAAGTTAGAGGAAGCTAATAAGAAAGTATAATATGAAAAATACCGTAGCAATGTTGTCCGTGTGTCTTGTAGATGCTTTTCAAGGCAAATGTCCAAACGTTTTGGCATTAATCATTGCTGTCATGAGAAGAAAGTAAGGGAGAAGGCAAAAAGCAAGAATGCAAAAAGAAATATTGATTTAATGATGAAAATGAAATAAAATAATAATAGACATACAACAACAAGCAAAAACAATGGACTAGCAACAAGGGGAGAGGAGCAGGGTACAAATGAGGGGACACAGAAAGACAGAGGTGAAACACGTTCGGACGGGGCAGACAATCAAGATGGGGGAACAGGGCCGAAAGTCAAACCAAAAACCACAGAGAACTGATAAAAATAGGATCAAAATAAAACCAAAATAAGTCCAAATCCACACCAAGACAATAGCATCAATGCTGTTCTTCCAAGATGAAGACATGTTTGTGTTACAAGTCTTAGTCAATTATAATTTTTGGGGAAATATTAACATGGTACAGAACAGAATAATAAGTATATGGACAACAGCACCAACCATGATGCAGAGAGAGATCACAATGCTAAAGTCTGGATCTTTGAAGTTCGGATCCATGCTTCATCATAAGTTGAAGGTTTCTAATTAGCTTAGACTCACAAAACAAAATGAAGCTCAGCCCAATCAAAGAAAAACTTTCATTTGAATTCGTAAATGCGCAACTATCTAAAATCTCAACGAGCCAAGATTTACTAGTTTATTTTGGCCCCCACACAGAACATAATCATCTGCCTTCAAAGTGCCGTGTGGACAGATGGGGAACGGGGAGAACTCAATCCTCTCCTTTGATTTCACTTTGGAAGACAAATCATGCTTTGCGACGGTGAGCAGTCGTACACGATAAGCACTTTCCATGGAGTCTGCAGCCATCAATTTCAGCAGAATTATGGAGCCTCAGTGATTATGATGAGAGTCGATTAAGGTAAAATAGCACTGTCGTCAAAAATGATTTAGAGACAGTGCGTTTGTGATGCAACATCTTTTTGTCTGAGAAACGCTCACAGGTGCAGCTATGAATCCAGAAGAGATAAATAATCCAGATGAAATTAGCAAACAGTTAAGCAATGCGCGTACAGCACTCATGAACATTAGAGTGGAGGGCACACGTGGGAAATCTCAAATGAGGGCCCTTTAACAGAGCCTTGCAGATACGAATGAGAGGGAAAACAGCGAGCGGCTACGGAGGCTTACGGGAAAATCATTTCTGTAGTTTGAGCCAGGATACCAAGAAAACACAAAAAAGGAAACTATGTCATACACTATGTCAAACAAAAATGCCACTAGCATGTATTTTTGGACCCTGTCACATCTATAAATCAGTATTTTTAGACAGATAGTGGAAAAAAGAGAGCACCACCCTTGTTCAGCCCTTAGCCAAAATTGTGACCTTTCTGTTGGGATAAACAATATGCATTATTTATGAAAAGATAGGTATCCCAGCTTTAATTTCAGAGAAAACATAGGACAAGGATTAGTGGGTTTTTTTATTACATTTTAGAAGAATCATGGATAAATCACAAATAGTTGAAGGCATAGCAAATACAAAGCTGCTTTTATTCTTGCATTCATACTATAGAAAGAGTATTAAAATATTTGGCATTTTACCCCTCACACTTAAGGCGTTATGCAGATTACAAAACTTTGAATCATTAATTTCAAATAAGTCTTTCCTAAATAAATAAAAATCTACATGTGTTTTTAGCCAAATCTTTTCAACCAGCTCCTCCCAAAAAACCTCCACAAGTAAGGGATGCAACTGGCCTGTGTCCTAACTCCATTGAGGGAAAAAAACCTCTCTGTAAAATCAATGTATCCAAATGACCATTTATTATTAGAAGATTAAATGTCAGAGAGTAGGGCAGACCAAATGTTAGTCGATGAGGAGGTGGCGTCTTTGAATCACTTGTTGGTTCTGGAGGGTTATTATTAATTAAAGGCAGGATGCGGTTTAAGTGAGAGAGCCTTAGTCAACCTCCGCACAGCACGCGCTCCAAATGTGTGGGTAAACCTGGCTGTGGCCACTCAGCATGGCCATTTGTGCATTCTATACATGAATGATTTAATGAGCTTCACCACTGTTGATCCCAGTAAAAATACACAGGGATTAATTCATCTGAGACATGTCTGTTTAGTGGAGCTTGTGGTTTGAGTTAAATATGTATTTATAAATAACTAGAAGAGGGGTCTCCATAGTTGCGGAATAGTAGTACCAGTAGAATCAGTTAATTCAGTCAAGTTAAGTCTATTTGTATAGCACAATTCATACACAAGGCAATTGTAGCAAATCCCCATTTTCAGGTATTTCCCCAATTATTTTAAAAAATACATATTTTTTAGGGCAGTTTAGTTTCATTAATCAACAACCTAAAAGTTGATGAAAAGTATAATTTTTATGGAAAAACCGGTTATTTGCTTCATGGCCTTATTATTTGGTGAAGATGGAGGCATATCCCTTTGTTTCAAGCGAGATCAAATTCTCAATTCACAAGGCTCACTTTCATAATTATAATTAATTGTTTTGTTGTGGCCTAAAATCATAGTTTGCAGAGCTTTTGGCACAACCTGTTTTCAGTAGAATAATAGATTGACAGGACAAGTCTTTATCGATCAAGAATGTAGGAATCAGGAGTTCATCCCAACATATTATGAATATTGCAAAATGTGTGCATATCTACTGTCAATGCAATATAACTTCAAAGCTAATGTGACCTTTTGAAGGATCACTGGTTGGACCCGCCCACTCTCATCCCTGCAGCTTCCTGATTGGTCCAAATGTATTCAAATTCCTTATCTTTGGTTTAACTATTCTACAGTAAGCAAATCTTACTGGTCACAGTTATGCCAAATGGAGGGACTATTTTAAAAGTATTACTGTTGAATATCGTTAATGCTACAAATAATAGTACTGTGCCCCATGGTCAGAAATATGAATGAGCAATCTAAATTGAAATACAATTTAGGTTGCTGACATCACCTTTAAGCATATGTAATACATGACGAATGATGACCATTGTTAATGGCAGTACCCCATCTAAAGCTCTCACCCTTTTATTGACACACATCCTCTTAAAAGATTATCTCTCTGCAATTTTCGCCCGGAGAAAGTAGCTCTCCAGCTCATGAAATAGAGCATGACAAATCAGGTGGCAACAACTTGTTTATATTTGCACGGAAAGCACAAATGACAGACCTCTTTGTTTTGATGTGCTTACTATTACTACTTAATTTTAAGTTATCACATATTTACAGCATGGTACTTATAGCTTCATTCTCTGCCCATTTCCCTTCTACAATCCATAACTCTAATTATTGTCGATGACTAATCAGCTAATGGAAGCAGCTTTTTACCACATGGACAAAGATCTCATAAAGGGCACACAAAGGATCTGGCATCATCAAACCGGTGAACAGATGAAGTAGCATCGATCAGCAGCTTTGGACGTAGACTAAATAAAACAAAAATGATTATTACGATTATAGGTTCTGGAGACTTTACTGCGAAGGTGAGAAGGTATGTCTATAGTAGCCAAACAATATATGTGGAACACTGTGTAAATGTGCTGCCCTTTTTTACAATATATTTCTTTTTGTACCCAACGGCGAAATAACATGGAATCAGGTGCAGTTTTCGGCAGCAGCCTTGTCTCACAATGTATGGCACCTCTCGCTGTCAAAGTTCAACTCATATAACAAAAACACATATCCGTGTCGATATTTCCAGGGCCTGCAGATGCAAAGGCTGACAGACTTGGCCTGCGTATATTGCGTTTCACACAACTTAAATGGAGTGACATGGTGCGCTCACCTCCCCATTTTGTGCCTGTCACTCATCTCTACCGCAATGAATAAAGCTTAGCACCAAGTATAACCTGTCAGCCCGTCAGTCAGGCTCCTATAAAGGGTGGCGCGTCACTTTGCAGGTGGAAAAGTGTGGGGGGGATTCCTTTTTTTGGTGCTTATTTTCACTCCGACTTCCATTTCAACTTGTCTTTCTTGTTATCTCTTGAGAGCGGGAATCACATTTTAATTAGGTCTATCCTAGCGTAGCACTTTTGCATCAAAAATGTCCCCGTGTCGCCAGCCTCTCCATTGGTTTCCCGTCAGTGGCGCCCCAGTCGTAATCCAACCCCCATCTCGAGCCATTTTTTTTCATTCTCTAACTGCTCCATCTTCGTTTGCAATCTTGCTCTCCTGCCGCTGACAACAAAGAGAGCCTTGTCTGACAGAAAAACCTGTGTTGTGCAGATGGGGAAAGAACACAATAAGCGGCATCAACAATAGACAGGGCAAAATGAGAGAAAATGCATATATTACAAAGTGTTGAGAAGGCTCACAGAAAATCGACAACTGTTGCCTGCTGGGTATAAACAGGATGCTTGTTCATGTACGGAGAGACTAAACTCATCTATTAAATGGGATATTAGTAATTTCAGATCTCTAAAGGGCCGCGGGGAACTGCGGCAATAGCAAAACTCATCCTCTCCCACGCCACCACCGTCCTGTGTTTTCAAATTATAGCAAGCTAAACTGATAAGCACAAACAAATACTACGTTTTTATTTATTTATTTATTTATTTGCCTGAAAAACCGTGGCATCAGCTTCTTAATTGGAGATCTCTTCCAACACGTTCAAACGCAAGGCACAACTTTGCAAGGAATCGTTTTAAGCGTCTGATCCTCCTGCCCTACTGTGAAAGGGTGAAAAATAGTTTTACAGTTTCAAAACAAAATGTAAAATGTTGAATGCAAAAGAACAAAATGGTGTGGCCTTTTCAGAGAGAGGAAATGTGTGTTATGAAGATGGGATTTTTTATTTTGAAAAAATGCAGCGTCGAGTTTGGTGCAAAGAAGAAATTACACATTTAGCAGCTTCCCATTCAAACTGAGCTCAACGTTTAATGTATGCATATTTCAAAATGATTTCTTTTAGTTGTAACCTTTGAGACTGGATTCACTGCTGTGGCCCAACCACAATTAAAAGATAGATTTATGTAGATTGGAAAGAAAAACAAAACTACCAAACACTGCACGTATTACTGCAATAACATACTGCATTAAGCCCATTAATGTCATAGGTCTCCATATTGCTAATAATTTGAGTGCTCATCAGGGGAAATGGTGGGGATCACGCTCATAAAATAACTGAAGCCTGTTCTGTTCCCATTCAAAGAGCCGAGCGGCTGGTTTCCCTCCACCAACTCCACAGCTGCTACCTTCTGTGGATGTCTTAAAACACTGTTTCAAGCATTTGGTGCAAAAGTACTGTGTCATCTGTTACCTCTCATCCTCATTTACCAAGTAAAATATGACAACAGCTTAACAAACTGCTCCCGCACTTTTCAGCACTCCAAGTGAGTGTAACTCTGCTGGTAAAAGTTACTACATCTAAAGGCGATGACAGCTCATTTGTAAGGATTTAACCTTGGGAGAAAAATTGCACTCTGAACAACATTTGTATATGTTATGGTTTAGTTTGACAAAAAACTGTAATTTGAATATTAATAGTAGAAATAAAATAATATCATTTTGTTTTTAAATAAAACAAACACTGCAAATAATCACATAATATTTCTAAATTTTGCAAATATTTTGTACCTTAAACTATTGACCAGTGCTTTTTTGTGAAGATTTTAAAGGGAGAAACTGTTCTGAAAATCACAATACATGTGAATATTATTTCTATCACTAACTGATTGATAATGCTTTCAATTCAATTCAAGTTCATAGGTGTTTTGTAGAATAGAACTCCCAGGAAGCTAAATAGCTAAGAGTATGGATTATCAGTAACTACCAAGTATTCTAACCACTAATTATTCGAGTGTGTCTTGAAGTATTATATTGACAGTTATGCGAAAGGAAATTAGGAACATGAGACATAACCTCACACCTAAATGTAATGCAGATCATTTAAGTAGACATTTATGGAAACATCATAATCGCTGTATTAAGGATGTGTGCTGAATAATCACAGTGTAAAAGAGTCTAATCCAAAGGGTGGTGGTTTTTCAGAGTACTATAATCACTGGAAACGCAGCGTGTGAATCACTTATCGTAGTTTGCTACAAGACAGGTAATGGATTAGGTTTGGCAGCTTATAGCGGCAAAACTGCTATTATGATCCACACTTCTCCGAATGGGACTTCCAGCTTTGGCTCCTTTTATATAGACCTACGCTGAGACCACCTCTGTGGATTGATTACTGTGCCTAGGAAATATGGCTCCTACTGCACAGCCAGAGCCCGGGAGTTTACCTTGGGTCCAAACACGCAGTGAGAGGCAATGCGGCGGGTAAACACGAGCCTTGTCGGCGCAGATGTCATGGTTCAGATTTATTTAGAGGGCAAATGCTTCATTAGTTGGGCTTTTTAATTAGCACACTTGTGAGGGAAAGAGTCGTTAAGGATGTCTGACGGAGGACCTGCTGATGAGGAGACTAGGAAGGCTGCTAACGCTGGCCCTAATGCTGCACACACACACACATAGACACACACACACGCGCACTCACACTCTCACAAAATCAGATCTGCTTAAAAACCAATAAGAGTTCGTGGAGCCACCAACCGAGACAGCACAAAGGCCTGGTCAGTGGTCATGCACGGCTGCAAACGTTTCCCCAAAGAAGTGGCCACAGCACAAGCAAAACTCGCAGGCGTTGCCACATACAAACCCCACAACAAGCCACCACAGCCTAACAATTACCCTGACCCTCTACCTTTTACCACAACGGAGCATAGGTGGAGAGACAATTCAATAAAGTACAGTGTTTTCTCCCTCAGCCCATTTTGACCTGTCGGGAAGATAGCTGGAGTTTCACTCAATTTAAATCCAGAAATATAAGTTGTTAAGTTAAAACTATAAAGCCCCTTTTGACCCGTCAAGTAGACGTTTGGGGAGCAGAACATGGCCATCTCTAAAAGAGGATTGAAAAAACTACAGTGAGACGGAGGACCAGACTGATTGCAGATTATAAAAAGACACAGAGATATCCATCTGGATTCCATGCTTGTAGTTAGTACGAATAGTTTTAGAACCACTTTCATTGATGGGAGAGTTCATTGTCAGTGAAACAGCTAATTTACACAGTAGGCGCTAACGGCGCATAAGCATTGATAGCTTCAGATGTTCTCCATGTGTAGTCTACGGAGAAGTGTAGAGGACAGTATGGGCCAGAGGATTGATGTAGAGCATCACAAATCACATGTTTGTCTTCATGGTCTCTGTGCGCTGGTTTGGCTAGATGCGACACTTTATGAAAGAAAAAAAACTATGTCCAGAATCACTTTAAAACCTGCCAGTCCCCCTCCTACTGTTTAGATACAAGTCCTGTGTGTGGATGTGATCTAGAGCCAAGAACTTCTAGAAAAAGTGTTTTGACTAGGAGGCGCGTTGCTATGTGCGCAAAATTAGAAATCCATCCTAATTTAGGTGCAGCTTTGCGTCATACGTTCGTCATACGCGTGTATAACACTAGTAGTGTAAATATGGTTAAAAATTAGTATGGTATAATACAAGTATGGTAAATTATGGTTTCCATTGGTTAACATGGAAAAATGTTATGAGCGTCTGCTGCGCGTACAACACGTACGTGCTTTAACGCCTCCTGAGTAAATAATCCGTAAGGAACAAGGTTTTCTGCATTTGACACACAATTTAAGGCCACTTGGGATTATGAAAACTTGTTCATGGATTTCGATAATCTTTGCATGTTTTAAACTGATAAAACATGATAAAGGAGTCCCTTAAAAGGAGACATAATGTGATTCTGTCTTCTGGAAATGAAAATCTGTGACCCCCGTGGCTCATAATTAAATATTTAGTTCATATCTTTAGATTGAGCTTTTATGTTATCAAAGAAATACATTTCCTGATTCATTCCCACAGAATGCCTTTATGGAGTGCCGTAAATGCAACGTCAGGGAAACGTAGTCACATCAAAGGCACAGCTCCACTGCGGTTACGATGCATGTAAATCTTTCCTTTGAGCAGTAAGTGACATAATTATAAAATTGCTTGAATTTGGCAAACCATGTCTTAATTTGAGTACATGTTGACTCTGTTAACTCTTTCAGTGCCAGACATTTTCAGAACATCACTCCTCCAGTGCCAGCCGTTTTGCTGATTTTCACCGACTTTTAAAGACCC
>JAPMNZ010883144.1:0-16790 GCA_029875035.1 Pomatoschistus microps
GAGTGAATGAATCATGACACATGTGAAGCGTCTTTGAGTGTCCAGAAAAGCGCTATATAAAACCGATGCATTATTATTATTATTAAACATCTAAGGCGTCATTCGTGGATGATATTATTTATCCTCTCTGTAAATTCCTAGGCTGCCTTGCATGAACTGCATGTTTGACGTCTCCACAGAGCAGCTCAAAAATTTTATCATTTCAAAATAGAAAACACATTTGCAAGGAAAGAAATGGAGAAGGAGGCACTCTGAAAACTGTGTTCTTTATAATTATGAACCGACGACAAAAGTAAATGTTTCACTCAACCATCCATCCATTAATTTTCTTCAGCCTTATCTGTTGCCTGGTCATGGGGGCAGCAGTCTAAGCAGAGACACCCATACCTCCTTATCCACACACACTTCCTCCAGCACAACCACCAAGTTCTCCAAAATATAGGCAAAATCTCTGAAATCTCTGGATGGGTATAAATGTTGTATATATATCGCTGTACTTTTTTGTTTTTGTTTTTTTTTCCTTAAAAATTATGAAATTATAACAGCTTGTAAGTATTTGTTGCAATGGACGGATTATTGGGAGGGCGATGATTTCTGAGTGCATATTGTTCTACCAATTTTAACAGAATGAAGTCATGATTTTTTCAGACATATTTATTTAAATTTGAAAAGCTAGTACCTATTTATGAACCAAAAGCCTGAGTGTTTGTACTGGTCCGCCGCAGTGCCGTGTGTGCCGCAGCTGAATGAAGTGGAGGTGGACTGTCTGACCAACGCCGTGTGGGTGACGGGCGCGCAGTCAGCCGGAGCACAGGATTACCTCATCACAGTCACGGACAGTGTGGGTGGCGTCCAGACGTTCCAGTGTGACTCCATCTTAGAGAACATGTGTTTCCTTCCTCCTCTTGCCTGCAGCCGGGACTTCAGCTTCAGTGTGCAGGCACGTGACACCCAGTGCTCTAGCGCGTACAGCAATGCCATGGAGTCAGAGACAGGTACGTGTGCTCTCCACTGGTGAATTATTAAAAATCAAACAATGTTTTTGGGGACGTATTTTCCAGATCTTGCATTTGGGGCCATGGAATGTGATAACATGTCTCATTTGCGTATTTGCCGCAACAGCTTAATCTTAAATATATGCCAGTTTGTCAAAAGTCAATATACTTCTGAATTCTACTTACAATGTGAAGCTAATATGACAGACCCATTATACGCAAAGTGAGATGTATCAAGGTTTTATTGTTTGTAATGTGGTATTTGGCTCACAGCTTGGAAAACCTCAATTTTAGGGCGGAATTGTTATTGCTGATATTTAACTCCAGTCAAACCTGGACAAAATCGCACACACAAAAAGGCATTTTTCTACGTTTATTTTATTATTAAACGGTACTTCCGCATCGGCGAACACGCTCGAAGCAGTTGTATACAGTCAGGAGCATGAAAACGCATATGTTCACAAGTACTATGTCCCCCATTGTCAACCCTGGTTTAGCCCTAGTGTAGCCCTGGTGTAGCTTCTGTTTTGGCTGTTTACGAGTATTTTCAGGCATGTCCCCGTGACCACTTTGCGGCTCTCTGATTGGTCGCTGCACGAGCGCCCCGAGGAAACGTTCAGCAATATTTCTCCTGCGTGCATAGATTTTCCACTCCTGCGCCTCTGCCGCGCCTTTGCCGCACAGCACATGCAGTTCGACGCTCGAAAGTCACCATTGACTTTGCATTGAAAGTCGACGCAACGCATGATCCTGTACGAAAGCACCAGAAGTACAGACACAGTTTAATATGCATGTAGTACAGGAAACCAACAGAACAAAGGGCAACTGTATTAGCGTGTACAAAGCCTGCTTACTCCTGGTTAATGGGTTAACATACAATCCCCCAGACATCCTGGAGCCAAATGTGAATTACAATACAGTTATTTCAGCATACAATATATTTTAGCCACATCTGACTTTTTAAAATTATAACTTAAACAACATTCCAATGTCAGGGCTGTAAGCCATTATCATCAATATTATAGAGGGTTGTCATAAGTCACTTTGAATGTAATGAGTCTATATCATACAGTGTATTGGTTTCACATTGTAAGTTACAATACAGAAATAGATGAACTCTAAAATGAGTTTTACCTGTATTTAAGTGTAATGTTTTGTCCTTTGGTGCACCCTGCCCCCTTCTCTGCCCAGGCCCCTGCTCTCCCGTGGGCATCATCAGTAAGGTGGATTGTAACCAGAATGTCGTCTCCATCTCGTGGGACAGTGTTCCTGGAGCCGTGTCCTACACCGCCACACTGGAGGACTTTGCCGGAAAGACGGACTGCTGCACGTCCAGCAACAACACATGTGACATCAGCGGCCTGCCCTGTGGGCACATGTACATCCTGCTGGTGACGGCGGAGGGCAGGGCCTGCAACAGCTCTGAGAGCAGGGAGATGGCCCGCACAGGTGAGTGCACACATGGCAGTTCATGTTCACGATGACAAACTACATATGCAGTCATAAGGGGGCATTCATCTTGACAAAAACACTTTTCATTCCTAGTAAAACCTTCCTAGTAAAACTTTTAAGTGCCAAGTCATGTGTATCCATTAAGAATCTGTTATTATCATCATGTTAAATGTCAATATACTTGGAGGAAATAATGATTTATTGAAGGTTTTATTTAATAACATTTCATCTTCGGATGGTGACAGAACTGATGTAACTGAGTCAGGTTAGTGGGCCTCCTTGCCTTTACCCCTGGAATGGCCACTTGTGGACGGGTGCTAGGGTTCACTGCACGGAAAGTTTTACTTAGACATTCGGAATTATGGAAAACGTGAGGGAAAAGTCTGAGCCATGTTAATTTCTTACTGCCCTTATGAGTTAGATAAGTTAGATCACACATTCCTCTAAAACATATAGAAACAACGAACCCCTATGTACTAAACTACATGTGCAAAGAAAATGTGTGCGGAATGTTAGTGGTTTAGTTCTTTAGTGTGGTGCATTAAAAATCAGTTTGCATCCAATGCTAGGGGGCTAAGAACTTTTGAACATACACCAACAGTTCCAACAGAGCGGTTCCAAGTTAGGTGGCAGAGGTTTTTGACATCTTAATTTAAAAAGGCTAAAACTTAAAAGTGAGAAGAGATTAAGGCTTTCTGTAAATCAGGGACATATTGACAATGGCCCGAAGTATTTCAAGGGACTAATTGTACCCATCTAATTGCATATTAGGACATCATATGGTGGTGGCAATCATGGATTATAGACTTTTCACGAAATGTGAAAGAAATACAAATCACTAGGACATGAACACACAAACAGAACTCACATTGTACCATGCTAAATGGTCGGGGAAATAGTAAAACAGTGCAAATCATTACTGCCCCTGCTATGAGTGTCACTGCGAGTTTCACTGCGAGCGTCACTGCGAGCGTCACTGCGAGCGTCACTGCGAGCGTCACTGCGAGCGTCACTGCGAGTGTCACTGGGAGTGTCACTGCGAGCGTCACTGCGAGCGTCACTGCGAGCGTCACTGCGAGCGTCACTGCGAGTGTCACTGCGAGTGTCACTGCGACTCCCCCTGCTCCGATGTTAGTTGGCCCTTAGTCTCTCTTTCTCTTGTCTAACACACTCAGTTTTAAAAGACAAAGGCTTCTCCATCACACTATTATTCCCACAGTTATGGGGCGGCACCATTATGCATCCATGGGAGGTAGAAGTGGCGGTGGTTGGAAGTAGCGTCAATGCAGTCCCAGGCTTGTACGCAAGAGATAAATAACAAAAAAAAAGCGCAACATTAAGGACATTCAAATGCATATATTTATATACTTTTTTGCTTGTTTTTTTGTTTGTTGTTCTTGTTCAATGTTGATTTGTCTGTCTGTTTAGTTGTCTTTAATGAAGGAAAAAAATATAATAAATTGTGCATCTTTTCAATATGGATGCCGCACCTACCAATATTGCGATATCAATTAAAAAAAGAAAAAATCTTGTGCAGCCCTACTTCTAACCACTCTGACCCCAGAAAGCACTGTTCCAACCACTGACACAGGGTGAAGAGTCAAAAGTTGGTGCTTGACATTCACTTTGCTATTATTTCCGCACTAATTAAACATGCTCTTGCTCGAATATTTTGTATAGAAGTATGACGCAATTCTGATTCTGGGAGGTAATATGACGTGTCTCCCAACAAATGGCAGGGAGTTTGAATTGAATGGCCTTTTTAAAGAGTATCGCCTCTTGTTGAGTTAATTCAACCGTGGTGCCTAGGAAAAAAAAATAATAAAAAAAATAATTACATTAAAAACAAAGTTGTTGCTCAAAAGAGGCTGCAGTCTTCCTACTCTCCTGCTTTCTTGCGGCTCTAGCTCCATGCGTGCCTGAGAACCTGGACTACAGTCTAAGCTGCAACAGTAACGTGGCCTCGCTGTCATGGAACCACAGTCTGGGTGGTCAGCTGTACCGTGTGACCGCGTTGAGCCAGGACAACTACACAGACCAGTGCTCCAGCCACGAGAACCGCTGCGACCTCAGCCAGCTGCAGTGCGGTCAGACCTACACCGTCAACGTGGCCGCAGAGGACATGGACTGCTCCAGTCAGCCCAGCCAGAGTGTGTCCATCAAGACCAGTACGTATGCCGCACACCACTGACTGCACTGAGCACGTCATGTTTTAAAGCTGGGGTACGTCACTTTCCAACCACAGCAGTGGAACTCTGTATTCAAATCCATCTCACGAGTTCCTTGTTGTTGACTCAAAAACAGGTTGCTTTTTGAGATGAGATTAGACTTTATTATCTCACAATGGAGAAATTCAGTAAAATAAAAATAGTTTCCACATACAATCTATCAATAAAGGCAAAACCAAGACAGCCATACCATAGGTTATGAAGTGGTGTTTACCACCGCTGAACACCACTTCCCTCTATAAGTTGTTTCATAATTATACAAATACTAAATTAGTCACAGGCTACATGCAGGGCCTCAGCTGCAGTCCAGCCATATGTGTTTGTATTCCAGGAGGTTCTCAAACATATTCAGTTCAAGTTTTTACCGACTATGTAGGCTTTTGTACAAAAAAAAAGGTGAGTTTTTTTAGTTTGTAGATCCCCCATAATAAAGAGTGTTGTATTGTCAGTTCCATGCACGCCTCAGGACCTGTCCTCCTCTGTGGACTGTGGAGACGGAAGCTTGATGGTCTCATGGACGGACAGTGCTGGTGCTGACTCGTACATCGCCCGGGTGGAGGACAGTTACGGCCAGAGCACCAGCTGCCAGGCCACAACAGAGGGCCAGTGCAGCCTCAATGGCCTGGGCTGCGGAAACATCTACCACGTTTCCCTCGTTGCCTCGGACGGTTACTGCAACAGCCAGCCCACCAATATGGTTGACACCCCATCAGGTACACAGCTTTTTATTATCAAACTTTATAAGCAGAGTATATTAACATGAGCAAAAGGTCATCAAATAGTCACCAGGCATAAAGCACCGGTCACAGTGACACCATTTGAGCTCAAACGTCTCATCCCTATTCGAGCCACCGAAAGAGGGCCAGTTAAAGTCAACCCTCACTGATTTAATAATGCATATAACACAAACGCGGCACAAACATATTTCGTGACAAAGAAAAATGTATGTGTTGGCTATGGCTTTGAGCGGAGGAGCAGAGTGCGGTGCACCTGCAAGAAGTGGCTGATATGCTGTGCTGTGAGTGTGTATACCTGCCACAGTTTTTGCTCATGCACAAAGTTCACTGCGCACCTCAAGATAACACTGTCTTTTCAAATTAAAAGGTTACCGTGACACCCCTGATTTATTCTAGAAAAACTAGTTTTGGAAAAAAAATTCATTTGAGAAACAAATGTGAGTTCTTCGGGGCAGTTTGCTCTAAATCAGAACCTTATCATAAAATGACATTGGTGCACTATGATATGGCACTTTGTGACACTCACATTCTCACAACCTATCCATGGTTAGCCTATTTTTGGACAGCACTTTGTGCTGTGTTGACTGTTCTCTTGTACTTTATAGTTAAACTTGACATATTCATATTTTGAAATTGACACGCTATGAAGTCTATCTTTTTTGCGTGGGGAGGATGTAGTAATCATATTTTCTGACAACACTGACGTTTGTCCATTTTGCAGTACCGTGCCAGCCTGAGCGGGTCAGTGCAGTGCTGGACTGTGGGCAGAGCTCGGCCCTGGTGTCCTGGTACCCGAGCGATGGGGCCCTTCTTTACATTGTTACGGCAGCGGCAGACTCAGGCCATGTGTCCGTCTGCCACACTGACGACAGCACCTACTGCAATCTGGAGGAGCTGGAATGTGGGGACAGCTACTCCATCCAGGTCCTGGCTGTGGGAGAGGCTTGCAATACCACTGCAGACATGAGCGGGGTGTTGGACACAGGTACGAAACGGCCAGCTCAATGCACTTCTGGGGGATGTAAGGAAAGTCCCCTTATGTCATATGATCTCATGAGTCTTTTCTGATGTGTTATTTCGTTTGGAAAAATATTTTGATTTGAAAAAAAAAGGTTACTTTTCAAACTGTGAAGGGAGAGTGAAACATTAATTCTACACAAATCATAATACATCAGAAAATATAATTCAGCATTGACCGTGAATCCCAAAGTAAAGATCATGTGCGACAGCAAATGAAGACAAATCCTGCATGCAGTTTGTTATTGAATAGAAAGCCCATGTTGCAGAGTTTGACATATCTGGTCTGGTTCAGATCCTTGTGCCCCGGAGATCTTGAGCACAGACTACAGCCTCTCCATCGGACAGGTGCTGTGGGCCACCACGGCCGGAGCAGACTACTACACAGTGGAGGCAATGACGGACCAGGGCTTAAGGTATATATACATATATAATAATATGTAAGAGAGTGATTTCATGTGCGTCAGTTGTGTAGTTCTCTGCCATTACTGCAGTTGTGTAATATGTCTTCTGTCATCACTGCACTTCTATTGTGTGTCCTGAGCTTAACATGAAAACCCCATGCTCTTTCAGCTCTCAGTGTGAAACCAACGATACGTACTGTGCCCTCTACGACATTCAGTGCAGTCAGACGTACAGAGTCAGCCTCACCGCCTGGAGCCACAGCCAGTGCAGCGAAGGCGTTCAGTCCAACCAGAGCTCCTCCATCACATCAGGTGAGAGACCAGACCAGCATTGAAGAAGACTGACACAGTTGGCACAACTCATCGGGAATGGAACGAACCAAATTGGCTCACAGCAGGCATTGAAATTGTGCCTTATTTTCAGATCCGCAACTTGTCAGTAGGGCTGCAACAAGGTTATTGACAAATTGACTAATTTGCAATAGTTTAACTAACTAAATAAACTAAACTATTGCAAACCAACGATAATCAAGTAGTTCTCAACTGAATAATTAATTGATTACTCAATGAACCTTAGATAGCCTTAAACAGGTTGAAGAAATGTTTTATTACTCAAATAATTCCATAATGACCGCAGAATGAAATCACAATGTGGTTACAAAGTACCGTAATTCTCAGGCAAAGCACCAGTTATAAGGCACACCAGCAAACTTTGTAAACAAAGCTTTACAAACAGTAGTTGGATAGTTACAACAGTTGAACAGCCCACAATTTAGCAAAAGGTCCTAATAGCTACAGAGAGCTTTTGATCACCAGAGCTGATGATGTAGCAGACAATCCTGCAGGATACACACAGGGCTTGTCTTTTTGTGAGTTTATGGACTTATTATTTTGATCATCAAGCTTCATGTATAACATAAAATGTATCTTCTCTTGTGAACCATTCCTCTTGCTTGCACCCTAATGACCCACTTTCCCCTCTACTCCACAGAGCCGTGCCCGCCCCAGGAAGTTCAGGTCAGCGTAACGTGCCAGACCAACATGGGGGTCATGAGCTGGGAGCCCAGTGTGGGGGCCAGGGCGTATGAGGCCAAGCTCTCGGGACGGGATGGCCAAATACTGCAGTGCTACACAGAGGAGACATTCTGCCATGTGGAAGGGTTGGCGTGCGGCACAGTGTACTATGCCGAGGTCATCGCCGTTGGGGACATACTTAACAGCTCTGGGTCAGACACGGCCACACTCTTCACAGGTACGAGCCATGTCAAGGCTGCATGTTTGAGGCTAAATATTTCAATGCAATGTTTCTGATAGACAATGTATGTTTCTTTCAAAATTTGCAGTCCAATCCATTTTTGTAGAGCACTATAACTCAGCTGTAGGTCCCCTGTCAGCTGGGGATAAGCCATTTTTATCATCATTGGAGAAAAGCATGTGACCTCACAAGGTTAACTGATTATATTGTATGTACAGTATGCGGGGGGAGACCTGACACACTGCCATAGTCCAGGCTCAAGTGATAACATATCCATGACAGTGGGTAGGGAGCAGACCTGTAGCAGAAGTTGCACTGTGCATCTTTAAAACATCTTTGCTCTAAATTGAGCCATACCATTGTCCTTCCTTCCAGCTCCATGCCCAGTGGAAAACGTCATGGCAGATCTCGATTGTTACAACAACAGCGCAGCGGTCAGTTGGAGTCCGGCCTCAGGAGCCACTTCCTATGAAATAATCGCTACAGCAATGAGCGGTCAGCGGGTGTCATGTGTGGGGAATGAAACTGAGTGTGAGCTGGAGGCCCTGGAGTGTGGAGAGACCTACAGCATCCAGGCCGTGTCCCGCAGTGATGAGTGCGGAGTGGAGATGGACACTGGGGTCACTGTCCAGACGCGTGAGTATCGCATCACATGTATGATACAAACGCATTATATATTTAGTAATCATCTCCCGCTGGCACCATTATGCGTGACTTTGTGAATGAGATTTGTTTAAATATCAAACACCAGAATGTTTGATTGAGCATGCGGACTCATGTACTGGATATACATCCATACAAACACAATGTAGTTTGCGCTCATGTTCATACAGTCAGGCAGGTCAGTCCTGAGTCCAGCATCAGTATGCCTTCATGCACACGGGTGAGCGTGCATGAGAGCCCAGCCAAACTAAGCAGTGCAGTATTTTTTATACAGTCAATGTTTCAAAAACACTCACTTCTTCAAACTCTGCCTCACTGATCCAAAACACAAAATGTATTATGTTATGTTGTTGATAGTTTATCTTGGTTGATTGATTCAAATATCTTGCGCAGGCCCATGTAAACCGCAGAATGTGGGCGTGGACTTGGATTGTGGCGCAGCGACTGCCTCTGTGTTCTGGGACGACGTAGATGGAGTGGACAAGTACAATGCTACAGCTGTGTCCAGTGAAGGGGTCACAACGTACTGCAGCTCTGCCATTTCCCCCTGCCTCTTCTCTGACCTCCAGTGTGGACAGTCCTACACGTTCTATGTAGAAGCCAGCAGCGACCTGTGCTGCAGCGAGCAGAGCGAAACAGCGGAGGCACAAACCGGTGATTCTCAAGGCCCAATACAATGCTGCTAAATATACACTGTATTTAGGCTGGGTCTCAATTCTACCTTCCAGAATGCTTTTTCTGGGTCATGACCACTCTATTCCAGATTTAGAAAGTGCAGTGAAGAAACTTTTGTAAAAACATTAAAAACTAAATTCAGATTTTGTTCCAGGGCCTTGTCAGCCGAGTGGACTGGAAGTTCTGGGCTCATGCAACAACAACACAGTGGAGGTGGGCTGGTCCCCCGCGTCTGGCGCTGAGTGGTACACAGTGTATGTCTCTGGAGACCTGGGATACACCTTATCTCTGCGCACGGGCGACACGGCAACCACGGCAGAGCTGCCGTGCGGACAGATGTACAACTTCAGCGTACGCGCACATGACAGCACCTGCTCCAGTGTCATCAGCAACTTTGTGGAGATGCAAAGAAGTATGTACAACAGGGCAGCAAGAACCCAGTACACTGTCCTTAGGTTAAAAACATAAGGAGGCCATGAATGTGGCATCATTATCGCTTCAAAGCAACGGAAAAGCTCCATATAGACTTTGTTACAGACTTGATGCCAGAGTTTGTAACAAAACACAAACAGACAATAAATGGGAACGATCGACTACAGCAAATTCTAATTCAAGATGGTTTTTAGGTTTTTTTTTAAACTCGACTAAATAAGAGGCAACTTTGAAAGATAACAATAATAATAATACATTTTATTTAAAAGCACCTTTCAAAACACCCAAGGACACTGTACAGGACATAATAAAAACATTAAAAACAGAATCCACAGAATAAAACAGTAGTGCAATATGGAATGGTGGGTGCGTGGGTGTCGAGATGAATGAAGGATGAAGCAAACGCTTATAAAATTCCAAACCTCAGTGACAACAGCCAAACTAGAGCTGGGGAACCTAACTTTCAAACCACAAAATATGGAGCACATAAAATCTGTGTCACTGCTTCTCTTCACTAGTTTTCACATGTCACATCTAGATGGGCTTTTTCCAGACAGAAATGTAAAATTTAGAGCCCAGTTGCTCTTAGCCCAAAGAGTCATATAGTGACTCACCCACTTTCTTACAAGCAGCTAAGTATTCATCTTTAATTCGGTTGGTGATTTTGAGGTTTGAAATGTCTATATGTATTATCTTCATCCAACCTATTCAAACTACGTGAACCATCCTTGAGTGTCCTGAAAACCGCTATATATAACCGAGGGTTGTACAGGTTTGTATATAAACATCTTGATTGATTGTATTGCAAGAATTTGAAATATTCTCCCGGAGACTTCAGCGCCCATGTGGGAAGCGCTAGTGACAATTGGAGAAGGGTGATCAGGAAGAACGGCCCCCCTGATCTTAATTAGTCAAGTGGTGTTCAGTTGTTGGACTTCTGTTCTAGTCACAGTTTGTCCATCACAAATACCATGTTCGAGCACAAGGGTGTCCACCCTAGGCCGGTGCCAATGTAGTGGCAGACCGGGGTGTTGGTCCCTCTCTACAAGAATGGGAAAACCGGAGGGTGTGTTCCAATTATCGTGGGATCACACTCCTCAGCCTCCCCGGTTAGGTCTACTTGGGGTCCCTCTGGACAAAGTGTGTTTAGATAGGGAAGTCTGGGCATCTCTGCTTAGATTGCCTCCGCGACCTGGCAACGGATGAAGCGGAAGAAAATGGAATGGAATGTATTGCAAGACGTATCTGGAATGTGATGTGCAAACTTTTTGGTCCAGGCCCATGCATACCGGTGGCCGTGCAGAGCTACATTGCCTGTGAAGACTCCATAGGCGGCGTGAGCTGGGGCCCTGCTGATGGCGCCGAGTACTACATCGCCTTTGCCGTAGGGCTGAACGGCTCCTCCGAGGTCTGCACTACCAACGAGACCTGGTGCCAGTGGGACGACCTGAGCTGCGGGGACTTCTACACCGTCTACGTCACAGCCCACAACGGGGAATGCGACAGCGACGAGAGCAATGAGACAACCATCAGAACAGGTCTGTATCCTGACGCTGACGATGCGCAACGAATTACAATTCAATAAGTCTATTTAGGTATAACATGCCAAATCAGCCCAGACTATGTGGGGGGCAAACTGACATTAAAGTTTGATGTCCACTTACACAAAATATCTTTTCTCAGGCTGCAAAGGGCCCACAGGCCGCATGTTTACAACCACTGGTTTAGGTCAACATAGGAAATGACAAAAACTTGACTGAATGAAAGCTGATAGACGAATTGTTTTTACTGGACACAACACAAGTGCGTAAGAGTAGATCCCTCTAGAAGAGCAGTTTCAACCGGAAAAGGGTTTGTGCGAATTGTGCGAACCCAAAAGCATGCAAGCATACATACACACATTGTATTGAGAAAGACGGTTACAGAATGATCTCCTGTGATTTTACTTCTGCACTGTCATTTTGTCAGTAGCATGAAGTAGTTACTTATTTATCACAATATTTTACTGTAGCAAAAGGTATCATTGGGTTCACATCAGTCATGTCCATTAATATAAAGTCCTCTTTTCTTTTTTCAGCCTCTTGTATTCCTCAGAATTTGGTGTCAACTTTCAACTGCTCCTTAAAGGTGAGGTTTGGATGTGCTTAAAAGGACACGAGGTATACACATAAATAGTTTTTTGCTTCATCCCCTTTATGTATCTTCTGTTTCTGTTACAAACCTGTTACATAATGACAACTCCTCAGACAGTATAATCTTGGACAGAGCTGTTCCCTCCTTCTAAAAAAAGCTATTTCTTTCTTGCTTGTTTTCAATTCATAATAAAAATCGTAATAACACTAAATTTTATTTCTAGGCGTCTTTTTATGTCTCAAGGTCACCTTACAGAAAAAAATCAGCACAATGAAATAAAAAAAAAAGGGTTGGAGCAGGTAATGTAGCATAAGGTTATGAAGAGATTTCCACTTTTCGCCATTTGTATCACTTTTCAGACATTTTGCTGAGGGTGTCACTGTCAGTCAGTAAATAGAGCACGCTCTGGTGGGAGCCACTACAGAGGCACTCAACACGCTGCTGAGCTAAGTGTTGCGGTGTGTGGCGTCGCGGAGTGGATTTTATTGTTATTTAAAAAAAATGATTATCATGTTTCATAAATGAGCCACGGGCCGTATCAAATCTCTTGGCGGGCCGCATAATTGACAGCCCTGAGATAGATATTTGGTCATTTTGGTCAGTGGGAATATTGTGAGAAACCTGTGCTGCTGCTGTAATCAAACCCCCCGTTATCCAAGATGGCGCCCTATTCAAATTAATGGCTTGTGCTCAGTAGCACATGGGACATACACAGGACCAAGAACTCGCCCATATTTGGGCCTCGTCTGGTCCTTCCGGTTCTGCACAGTGGATGAGCTCCCAAGATGTGTTGTGCCAAATACGCGTGTGTGGCTCTGCACATGCATAGAGGGGCTCGGCCGCGCTCTGACCAATCAGCGCTGCTGATCAGAGCAGCGGTAGAGTCGAGCCAGAGCAGGACGGAAACGAGCAGAGTGGCAATAAAATGTGGATGTGGAAGAAGAAAAAAAGTTAAGGATGAAAAAAGATACTAAAATCTCCCCAAAATATGACCTTTGTGAAAGCTGTAAGTTCTCTGTCAGCTGAGGTCAAGCTGTTTTAGCTATAAGCCAGTAATACCCTATCCAGTTATTATTATAGATCTATGCTGATATCCCGTGTCATGTGTCAGGTGGGCGAGCTGTCTTGGGATGCCGTCACCACAGCAGATTACTACATTGCAACCGCAGAGAGCAACAGTGGGCACAGGATGCAGGTCAGCACCAACGACACGTGGGCATTCTTCTCAGAGTTCTCCTGTGGGGAGGAGTACTTTCTGTCTGTGCAGTCTGTGGATGATTACTGCACCAGCAAGCCCAGCCCCACCTCCAAGCTGCAGTCAGGTGAGAACTTAAAAATATTTTAATAACAAAGAGAAAAGATCATTGAAGCGGCCTTGTGAGGTGCACCCTTAAGCAAGTCTTTACAATTACAACCACACTTTTGATGCCAAAGTCTTCCTGTCTGTGACACATGTAGCCCCTAAGCACTGATAACTGATGCAATCCACATGCTGGGGTTTAGCAAGAAACAGTTAAAACTCTGTGTATTACATAGGACTTACACATATATGCATGTGGGACATGCATAGGACATGTGGGACTGTTCGCCTTTAAATAAATGTGTGGTGCTATTCGGTTTGGCAATCTTATTATTAAAAAAGAAAATAATCTATTTCACCAAACAAACAGATGAGAGAAATGAGGGACTGGTTTGAAGAGTTGACCATGGTACACATACTGTAAAATAACACAGCACGGACATCTAACTTTCAAACCACAAAAATGTTGTAATACAAATCAAAATGTATTTGAAAACTAGTGATAGAACTGTTGAGCTAGGGACTAATGACATATTTTTTACAGACTTTGATGTGGTTTGAAACTTGAAATCCAAGTTTATTCTCGTTCTGAATCATGCATTGTTAATAATCTCAAGACAATGTTTTCTATTGATAAGTGACTCAGTTGGTATAGCATTGGCCTTTAAGCCTGAAGGTCGTGGGTTCGAGCCCACCACGAGACTTACCTTACGATTCCCACTGATGACTGCTGTTGTTGTGTCCTTGGGCAAGACACTTAACCCCACTTTGCCTAAAGATCTCAGCTCCTGTGCACTCACCACCTGCAGTAGGATCAGTGAGGGGCTGGTGCTATGTGTACTGGGTGCAGATCTGACTGCCACCCCCCGACCCAGAAATTGATTAAGGGGAAGAAAATGGATGGATGGATGGATGGAGGATGAATGAATATTTGCACTTCATAAATTGAACATCTGGTATTGCAAAAATAATACAGTATTCCATAACCACTCCACATGCTCTTTCGCTGTGTTCTCTGCAGAGCCCTGTCCTCCCATGGGCGTGAGCAGCTTCATGAACTGTGTGGCCAACATCGCTGTGGTGTCCTGGAACAGCTCTGCAGGGGCCGACTACTACACTGCCACAGTGACGTCTGAAGAGGGGACCTCCCACACTTGTTGGTCTGACGGAGAGGAGCAGTGCGGCATCCCCAACCTCCGCTGTGGACACAACTACAGCGTTAGTGTGGTGGCCTCCAACAAAGCCTGCAATTCAGAGCCCAGCCAAGAGGGCCAGCTCAAGTCAAGTGAGAGTCACTGCTGCTTCAATCCTACACTACACAAACTCACGCCATGAATGTTATTATGATCATTATCATTTAATCTCATAATTCTTTCTGCTCTGGAGTATCTATAAAATATTTGTATGAATTGTGTAAAGACTTCACACAATTCACGTTTCCATGTGGCCCTTGGATCTTTTCCTGTCTGCTAACTATTCAGTTTCCCCCTATTTTATTTAATGGGAGTCACTCCCTATGAAGGATTGCAACTTCATGAGTGCTATTGTGACATGATATATAACATAGTAATTCATCAAAATATTAATGTGTTTTCAATTCTTGAAATCTGAAGACACTTAAAATACTCTATACATAAAAATGTCCTCAAAGTAACTCCCATATTGTAAAAGGTTAACAGATACTGATGTAGATGTATAATTAAGCCAACACTAAATACAAAGAAAACATATTTTCCGGTTTCCCTCTCCTTCTCTATGGAAATATGTTTGTGCACAAATGAGTTACATTTTCAACTGTAGCAGCTTAAATGGTAACCACATTAAAACGAGTCCTGCCCTCCATTGTGTACCATCAGATTGAGCCTCCTCTCAGTCCTCTTACATTTTTACACATGATCACATATATAGGCTGTTGCTTCCATGTGGTTCAGGGGAAGGAAAACTACATGCAAGTCACTAGACAGACAATACTTTATCTGAAGAACATCCCTTTTATTAATCACAACAAAGAAGAGGAATTATAACTTTAAAAAGAGGTCAAACCAAGAGCAGTTGTCTGTTGTCTGTCTAGTTCTAAAACAACATGTGTTATTTATGTAAAGAAAAAAGTTGCTTTAAATTCCAATAATTACTTCCAATATATCAATTTATTGTTCAATAACTAATGGATGGATAAAAATATTAGTTGGCTCTATATTTATACGTACATAGTCTTTGCAGTGAAAAAAGATAACCTATTTTCTTTGTAATACATAACAATCTGTGCTGATTTCCACATACACAAAGAAAGCACTGGATATATTCATGTTCCCTCTTCTTCTTTAAATATTTTTGTTAAATGCATCATTGTGGCATTTTATAAGCTTTGTGCTAATTGAAGTTTAAAATTACCCATGTAAAAAATATAAAAATACATTGTGCACAGAATCTTTTTCTGAAACAATGAGTGCCTCTCTCTCTGTAGCTCCGTGCGTCCCCACCGACGTCCAAGTAATTATGGACTGCAGCGACAACACCGCCCTGGTGTCATGGGCCGCCAGCGAGGGTGCACTGAGGTACACGGTGATGGCTCAGGGCTCAAACGGCTCAGAGTCCAGCTGTGTGACTGCTGGGCTGTCCTGCAGCCTGGCTGACCTGCAGTGTGGTCAGCAGTACAGTGTGCAGGTCGTTGCCCAGGACGAGATCTGTGCCAGTCTGCCCAGCCCTGCCACGTCCTTCCCCTCAGGTAAGCTCCCACTGCTCTATCACACACTTTCTATGTCTTTACACTCCTGCTTTTGGACTTTGTAGTAGTAGTAGTGTAACACTGCAATTGTTGTAGAGTGCAGGTGAGCTTCAATAACAAAGCCAGACAGTTAGTGTGGGTCCAACAGCCTTATGGCAGCTTTTATTTACACGCATAAATATATCTATTGAAAAACAACAAATGGAACTGTTAAATTAAAACAGTGAAACTTGAAGCTGGGGTGAGGGGCAGTCTATATGAAAAGCAAACACAAAAGTAAACAGAAATCCATCCTCATGTGACAAAGTGGAGGCGACTGCACGCTCCCAAATAATATTAAAATAAATAAAAAGAAAGAAACGCCAGGGCAAAGTGCCCAAAATAAAATAAAAGCGCGCTAAGGCGCACAGGTTCGTTAATCATAATTAAGAGGCATATGTTGACAATAAGTTACTAGTTACTTGGATTTATTATTTTATGTTTAGTTTCATCTTCAGGGTTCACAATTTCCGTCACATTTCCTGTCGCGATGGACTCGGGATCAACACAGAATATGCGAACGAAACACAGGAACAGAGTAACAGTGGGAGAAACATCGAGAGAAACACGGGAGAAACAGCGGTGGGCCGCGATGTTGCCAGTCCCGAGCTTGATGACCCGTACTGAGCGCACCCTTGACGGGTAGCGAGCTGACCCAAACCCCCAGCCGGCTACGACACGTTCGGACCCCAGCAACGAGGGCGGCCAGACGCCAGAGCGGCATGACAGCACGGC
>JAPMNZ010883180.1:0-21237 GCA_029875035.1 Pomatoschistus microps
CACGTTTCCAGTTTGAATTGTCCAGTTAATGTTGGCAGAACTCAACTCATTCACATTTATTTATACAATGTTGTTGCTCTTACCTGCCCTCTGTGCTTGCACCGCCTCACCGGACAAGTTCAAGGCCAGAATGACCAAGACCAGGGTGATCCTGAGTCCCGGTCGTAATTCCATCGTGGCCTTGGTTTCAAGTCTGTTCTGTTTAGCCTATTACAACCATCAAGCTGTCCCTCCTGTGGAAAGGTCAGTGGAAACGTCAACAATTCGTGCACTGAATGGACAGAACAGTCCTTTTTTGACAGCTGTTCAAAACAAGATGTTGCCTAAGCTGTGGTGGTTCAGCAGTGAGAGTGTCTGGAGATTAAAGCTAATAAAATGACATTCAGGTTTTCCACACAGCAGGAATGCTAAGGAGATTATTTCAAGTTGCATCTGACTTAAATTTAAAAGTCTTCTTCGTTTGCTGTAGTGCACAATGTATTTTCCACATTTTCTTTCCACATTTTTATGTGGATGCTGGTGGGAAAACTGTTGCATTGTCTGGATGTCATAATTAAAACCTAGGTTTAAAATACACAGCTCGTGCAGAGACAAGCCAATTGTCTCTCCAGAAAATAGCGGCAGCGTGGACAATGGCAGAATCCTGCTGCCAAAGTATTTTCTCTTTCTCCTCCTACAGGAGGCAGAGGCTTCGCTGATGCAGCACCACCTGCTTGTTGCTTCTCTGCTCATTTATGACACTGGGTGGCATTAAGAGAAAGCTGTCATCTAAACACAAGACTATTTCTACTCCTACTGTACACTGGTGGTTGTGACTGCAGCCATAATATGACTTATCCTGACAGTTGTTTGTATGCAGGGGGTTTGTGAAGGAGGTAAAAGAAGAAATGGAAACTCAGATGTTCTTTTCTCACATCATGACATTCTCTTCAGGACAGTTCAGGGGGCGGTGCTTTTTAATTTGATGAGTTATTAGTTTTTGTTGGTGGATCAATTCAAAGTTTATTTTCTGAAGGAAACTACCATTTCTAAATTCATTTTTGAATTTTAAACAATACATAATTGGCCGATCTGTCTACAATAACAGTCCTTCTTTACCTTTAGATTCAGACCAAACAAACCAAACCCATTTTGTTTAGAAAGGCTTACCAGAAAATACAATCGCAAGATGAGCTTTCCACACATCAAATAAATGTTTATTTCTCTTACTTTCAAATTCGGCATCAGATCAAAATGATTTGGACACCCCTGTTTTATTGTTGTATACACTTACTGTCACACTTATATTTCTTCTGCTACAGGTACTTAGTTTAATGACCAGATGCACTGTGACTTTCTTGGAAATGCGTCATGATCATTCAAGGGAGTTGCAACAATTTGACGTGACCCTAATAACCAGTGTGTGAAATATAAAGACCTCACTTGTGCAGCATGTGTTTTGGTTTCCTTATCTGACTCCCACTGGACCAATTTTTTGCCCATTAGTCTCTTTGGGGCTATAAATGAACAGTGTACAACACCCAATTGCTTAAATTGCTCAATTAGTCTGTAGCAAATCCCTGGAAACGTTATTCTCCCCTTTCTTTGCTTTGATAATTCTAAATATGTCACTATGAAGAAGAACATATCCAACTGGTATAGGCTGTGAAAGCAACTCTAAACAGAAGAAGTTATTATCATAGGTCCACTGCGCAACTCCTCTTCTGGGTTCTGCTACCAGCTTGTTGCCAGGTAGAAAATATTTTATTTTATTGTTATTCTGTGATTAATTACAAATAGAATAGCACAAAAAGAAGCTGATGCTGGGTTACCTAACCTTTTAAAAGAAATACTGAGTGCCTTTTGACCCAACAACGAGTCTTCTATACGTAAAATGTGATTAAATCAGACCACTTGTCTCTATATATTTAGAACATATTTTATTGTTTGCATATTGCAAATTGTGATTCTCAGGGCTCTTTCTGAGTCACTGTTAGACACTTTCGGCTGAATGAGGGTGTTTTTCACTTTTGTCTTTTGTACTGAACTAGTGTTTTTAAAGCAAGCAACAAGAAAGGAAGTAATATATATGTATATATTTTTTGTACCTCAGCTTTAGGTTAGCATGGTGATGTTTCCAGGAAATACAACAACATGTAGAGGAGCACAAGACTGTGATGTACCCTGCTCCAGATATGTTTTACTGGTGACTGTTTATACTGTATATTAATTTTGCTCTTCAGCAATATATTAACAGTCCCTACCTTACTACCTCTTTGAAATTTAGTTTAATTCATCACCTATATTTCCTCATTGTGTTAGATTTATAACATATTTTATCTCACACCTTTAGATTACAAAAACGTTGTCAGTTAGCAGCAGTTAGTAAGTGCACATTTGGTCAGTTTTTACTCAGGGGTCCTTAACCTGTTTCACTTTGCAGTATTGCTTTAACTAGAATTGAGTTGAACAGTTGCTACATGAGCTAAAATCAAGCTGTCTTTTCTCTGTCAGCATCCAAGACCAAATCCCTTACAATCTGTGGGTCTGCATCACCTGGCCTGATTCCACTTCCTGTCTCAATGGTAGACCAGGGACTTAGATGCTGATGTCTCTAACAGAAGCTCCACATGTATCACAGCCAGAATGGAAAAAGCAGAACAAGGCAGAACAAAAACAGAAAAGGTAGACTGCTATTTGTTTTGCGAGCGTGTTAATTTACAAAAGTAGTTGTTTGTGTCATGCAGTCACTGTGGAGGACTCTTACCTGATTTCTAACCTGGAGATTGCGTTTATATAGCCGCCAAGAGTAATTCCGACAATCAGCACCTGTTCAGCATCGTTAACAAAATGGCTATAATCCAGAAGCGATTAGACCCCCCAAAAAAAACCTTAAATCTCAGTTCGAATCAAATGTAATCCAGCTTGACAATCCAGTGTTTAGTGTTGATCCGAAAAGTGAGGTGAGCTTCCGAGACTTGTGGATGTGTGCGGACAGAGGAGGAGGAACTTTGTATGTGGGAGAGTTGGATTTCACTGGGGGGGGACGAGGTGACTTCTACTGTTCTGCTCCAAGCCACGCAGCCAATTATAGAGGCAAACTTTCAAGATATTTTGGTCTTTTTCTTCCCCCCCCTTTCCCCTTTGCCTGCTTCTTCTATGACTGCGCCCAGCTGAAAGAAAAGACACGGCTGCCCTGGCAACGCGCCCCAACTGTCCCGGGCCCTTGCCACTGGGAGAGCCGCAGAGGGAGCCGCCCTGGGGATGGTGTGGTGGGCCGGGCCGCGCTGCGCAAAGGCTGCCACACACTGCAGAGAAAGGCTGTGATTAAGTTGGGGAAATGATTACAGAACGCTTGTGCTCTTTTGCTGGATGCCATGTGTAACATTTCGTGTCCTCGCGCTTAGGAACAGAAATGCCCTGTGATCTGCGCTTCCCCCCAAAGTGTTGTTTTGACAGCTTTGCAATCATGTCAGCCAAAAGATCTTTTAACTGCAACTTTTGAAAACATATGTTATGATTTTTACATGCGCAAAGACAGCCGGACGAAAGATGGTTTTGGGCAATACAAATCCCTGTGTTGAAATAAATCATCTGAGCCAAGAGCTTTATCCTCCATGTCACCCTGCTGTATTGAGACTTAAAGCTGGGTTACACTGCAAAACATTATAGAAAATATGAGGTGATAATTGCTTGAATTAACAGATATTTGTTTTTTTAAAATCTTATTTTGTGTACATTCTGCCATTTATGATTTTAATGCTACCTTGTTTAGTTCAGCACTTTGAGTTGCCTTGTGTATGAATTGTGCTATACAAATAAACTTGCCTTGCCTGATGGGACAAGCCATTTAGTCTTATTTCAAAAACTGTTGCTTTATTTTCTCATTCCAAGGGAGACATTTCTTATAACTTTTTAAAACAAGATAATTCCCATTGGCAAATCTTGTTTTCAGGCAATAAGAATGTATTCAAATTAACATGATTTTTCCCAGATTTTAGAAATGTTTTACTTAATTTCATCCCTTTTTGCAATGTAACTTTTTGTTCAATAATAATACCTGTTGCGTGTCCCAACACGAAGAGTGCTATAAAATGTAAACAAATCAGAACACAACATGCTGTCTTCATCTTATTAGACAATAGTTGTAAGCCCTGTGAGTCACTATTTGACACTTTGGGCTGAGAGCTGATTGGCTGAGTGAGGGTGGTCCTCTTATTTTTTTCCGTCTCAAAAAGCTGCTCTAGATACAGTATGAGACAAAACATACATGTACGTGAAAACTATAGTGATAGATCTGAACTGCTTTGAGTGCAAGGAACTTAGTTTGATTTTACGTAGTTACATGTTTTCTGTGGTTTCAAGCTCTGCATTCAACACTGTTCTTACTTTTCTCCAGAGCGAGTTCTCTGATGAATGTGCCCAGTGATCATTTGATCATTTCACTTCCTCACAGATGGGAAGCTGACATTGCCTTGGACCCTCGAAGCATCAGCACAGTATCTCCACAGGGCTGGGTACTTTCCAATCACCTGTTATGTTTCGGATTAGAACATTTGATGCGCCTGTTGTGAGCTCTTTCAGTTCGATTTGTGATGCAATGTGAGGAATACCATGTTGGAAAAAATTCAAATGACGTTTTTTATTGACCGAATGACAAAAGACACAATGCATTTTTGGTTACAACAATTTCATATCTAGTACATATCGCTTAAAGCAAATTGTATTCAAATTCATCTACAGTGGTTTGGTGAAATGTTTTGGAAATGCTACATGGCTTTCGTTACCATCTGCTTTGCCTGTGCTTGGTGCTGTTATTCAATACGCACACGGTTGTAAGTGCTGTGATGCCACCACAGTGGAGGTTGGAGAAAGTTTTTTTTACAGAACTGTTTTGCACACTTTTGACCACATGAAACCCTGCAGGCTCATGGTGCTCAAAACGGGCTTAAAGAGCTGTTTTAACAAGGTTTTTCCTGTCTACGTATGAACTCATGAAGATTGTCCCGGGGCACATCATGATCACAATACAGTCTGGTACAAAGAATTGCTAAACTCTTAGTTTTTCTCTATTTGCCTTTTTAAATTTCAAAATCTGGGACATTTACGCGACAATTCTAAATCCATGATGGCTACGGGAGGGGTGAAATACAGTACGACCATGGCTCAAACAGGATTCTTGACAGGTCTGTTTCTGATCAATTTTGCAGCACAGGAAACCCAGCTGCCTGCCCAGGTGGAGCTGGGGTTTACCACAGCTATTATTGAGTGCATTTTCACCTCTTTGAGAAAATGTGGTGACAGACCCCACACATTTTATAGTTCATCCATTCAAATTATTCTACTTGGAATACAATGTATACATTTTAAGAAGCTGAGATTAGTATATAATGAATGTTTATATATATAGTAGAATTGTATTAAGATTAGGTATGCATGCCTGTATACCTTTTTTCAAATTCCTAGTTTGTTACTTCCTGTCACTTACAATGGCAATAACAATAATTTGTATTCCATTTGTTGTTTATTTTTATGTAGACATTTATATATATACATAGACATATTTAAAATTCTAAATTAAACATTAACTAGCCTGGAAGTGGAAATGAGCGACAACAGACTGGGAGTGATGCACTCTCTGTAAACAAATCCAAGCCGCGAGAGACCAAACGTGTTATATCCAGGGTTTAGCAAATCTGCAGCTAACATCTTGATGCCAGATCTTCCAGAAACCAGCAGATGGTTGAGGGTTTGTAGTGCCAACTTGGAGATCTGCTCAGCTATAAGTGCTCGTTATGTTGCGGTTCATTATTCTGGTAAAAAATTGAGAAACGTCTGGAATGTTTGAGCTCAGTGGTAATTGCTTGTCTATGGTGTTTTTGTATCTCTTATTCCTCTTCTAGGTGCCACGCAGGTATAATCGCAACGTCGCAGAATTGTAGAAATAGGATTATATGCATTGCACGTAAAAAAAAACTATAAACTAAAATGCATCGTTAACATAGGATCCCCACACGATCCTTTGCACGCAATGTTTTCCATCTGACTTGATGTTACAGTTGTAAATAATATCCCTGTACATCACATTGTATACAACCAGCCTGATGGTCTTATCATGTGTGACAGAAGTAAGCTGCTGTGAGCTCTGTGTGTCAGTCAGCTTCAGTACATCCTGTCTGGCAGATGCTCAAAGTGTGTCCTCAAAACTCCTCAACATCTCCGCACTCTGTATCTGCTCCTGTATTTGCTGTATCCAACATCATTCCCACACTTGCCATGACCTGCATTATTCAGCCCTGCAAATGCACACTTCTGAAATCAGATGTTGACAATGGATAGCCTAGCAAATATGACAAATATGAAGTCTGGATTATGGCCTCAAAGCTTTTGTGACACGCACATCATGACTTTTTACTGACTTAGTCTATAATGAGCAAATATAGCTGTCAATCAATGTACTGAATGCCTAAAAATCTGTCTGCCTAAAAAGTAAAACGACTGAAACGAGAAAAGTTATAGACACAGACCTGTTTTAATATATACGTATGTATATAAGGGGATACTTCCGGGGATAGCATTGTAGAAATAAGATTATGTGAAACCCTTAATTAAAGGTTCTCTTATCTTTCTACTTTCACTTGTACATGAGCAACCTGCCAATCTATGCCGGCTTATATGTGATTGGCCAAACATAATATTGTTGAAGATATGAAAATTATAGTAATATTTATTTTTTACTACGTTTGGTGTGACATGAAAAAAGAATTGTCTAAACGCCTCGCTAACACAATGACTATATATTGTATGAATGCTTTGGATGGCAAACGCCTTAGCCATTAGAGCCAGGCCTATTTCCAGTGCCTTTGTAGCCAAGGAAAGTGAGCCAGATCCTGACTATGTATAGGCCTGGTATGAAGTGGAGGGGAAGTGTGCTGACGACTGTAGGCAGATGCTGGTTCTGACTGATGGAGGCCGTTCCAGGGCCGTCTGTTGTCGTGTGTCTGGGGGCCAGAGAGGTGAGCAGCCTGGAGAGTGGCTAAGAAGCTAGTTTAGTGTTAGCACCATCTGTTATTGGCACTAAATGCTAGCTCTCAAGCTCACATGTCACAAAAACAACTTCAGTCAAATCCAAAAATGCGAATTAATTCAATGCATTCAATTGTTTGTCATTAACCAACCCACTTTTTTGCTGGATTCGTATTCAGAAATGTTGTATATCTTTCTATGTATTAGCAGATGTAAACAACAAGAGCCCCTTGGAGACCGCGTTTTGGGATGGAATCCACAATAGCAGTGAACCAGGAGTTAACCATGTGCTTGCCTGTTATACACATTTGGGAAACTATAGATTAAGATATGTTTTATTAACTTGAATGTAATACAATCTGCTTACATCATACTTTCCCTCCGTGTTGGAATAGACGGCCTTGCAATGTGCCAGATGCATCACTTTAGTCTGAGGCTGCTGTAGTAATTGAATGAGAGCATCCGCTGAGCTGAGGAAAAACTATTGGAATGGGACACACGCACATACATAAACACACACACACACACACACACACACACATGCATAAACCCGGTCACATAACTTGTAGGGTCCTGACATGTACTTTTTGAAATGCCATTCTTTTAATCATGTCTGATGTATTTATATACTATTGGAAAAGATAAACAAATGGTCTATAAATTGATGTGTGATTATTCACGAATCGAGACATGTTATAGTTTCCTTCTGTATCGGCATTGGACAAAATGGAAAATGTTTCATGTATCAAGAACAAAACTGTTTAACAAAAAAGCAGCGATTCAAAAAGAAAAATTTAGATATCTTTAAACTTTATTTAATACTTACAAGTGCAGTATTCATATTTCACATGCTGTAAATGCAGTGCAGGAAAACCATTACATCTATGATTAAAAACAGTTCTGTTTAGCTGCGCAAACAACTGAAGGATTATATCTTCAATTATTTATGATTTGAATGCCTTGAGGGATTGTTTCTGTCTTGTTTCGTTAAGCACTTTGAGTTGCCATGCGTATAAACTGTGCTATACAAATACATCTGCCTTGCCAGGATATGAAGCTGCTTTATCCAAGTTTGTAAACAAATACATGTGGTTGGTTGTTTACTACAGTAGGATCTAGTAAAACGGGTTTCCTCATCATTTTACGATTTGGAAATCAGGCACCGTAGCTTTAATAGGCAATTATGACTGTATATTTGTGTTTTTTACATTGGGTCAAGAATGTGTAGTGACTGCTGATGTTTTTTTGATACATGTTAGATGTAGTTGGCCTTTGTTGTGTGCAAATGATATAATTGACATATGTGTATCAAAGTGACTGCAGTTCACATTCATTTCAATCTATTTAGAATTTCTTGCAAAACAGTTCATATTGTATTGTTTAGCTTTGTGTAACATGTTTCCTCCAGTACTACTATAATCAGAGTTGGGGTCCCTCCAGAGTTACTGTTCTGCTTTGCTTTTCCATTAAGGCCTTTCTTCTTTTTAAACTCCAGCTGGCAGCACTCGTCTTTTCACCGTC
Source organism: Pomatoschistus microps (assembly GCA_029875035.1). NCBI lineage: Eukaryota > Metazoa > Chordata > Actinopteri > Gobiiformes > Gobiidae > Pomatoschistus > Pomatoschistus microps. The sequence goes on from JAPMNZ010883180.1 coordinate 8,527, forward strand.
AGGTTCAGACGGCTCATCTCCGGACGATTCCCTGGACTTTCTGTCTTCTGCACTGCTCTTCTTGACACTTCTGCTCTCCTGGGGGACCTCCGGAAGCTTCCTGATGCCTTTTCCAGATTGCGGGTTTCCTCTCAGAGGCGCGTCCTGCCGCTGACCTCTGCTTCGGACACCTTTGGCTCTCTTGTCTTCATCTGAACACAAAGCTACCGTTGTCAACGCGCTGGACTTGGTCACAGCCTCTTCCAAGCACTGCCCTCTTGTCAGCCTCAGCCGTCTCTTCTCAGCGTTGTCTTGATTTGTGAGGTTTGGGCCTGTTGACCTGATCTTGCCTCTGGCTTTAACATGGGGCGAGTGCGGGGTAAGTTTGGGGAACAGCGGAGCCGTAGTCCCCTGGCAAATCACATCCTGCATGCTTTTAACTGGCGCTTTTGATGGCTTCTTTAGCTCTACAATGGAAAGCTTCTCCCGACTTACACATATCTTTCCTTGGTTACATTTGATTTTCTGCTTGTGCACTTGTCCAACGTTGTCAGACAAAACCAACGGTGCCAGCTTTAAAGGTCGCCTCGCCGGGTGGTTCCCTGCCCCGGTGTCCAGGACTAGCTTGTGGGACTTTGGCAGCGCCAAGTCCAACTGCGCTCTGGCCTCCTGGGTCAACGGCGGGGAGGCTGTAAGGCGACCTGCTGCCTCCTTCACAGGCACCGGTGACAGATGGGGGCCAGGTGCTCGAGAATGGTCGCTTTTTTTAGCCGCCAGAGCGAGGTTTTGACCATTCAGATGCAGAAGAGTATTTTTAACCGGAATAGTTGGCATGTCTTCACGACGAGGTCCCCCCTAAACAAAAGATATGCATGAGCGCTAAGTATTGCTCAGTGATAACTTGACACAAAAGTAAACATCAGCAATGATTTCGGGATATTATGAAGTGGCAATTGAAACGTGTGTCTTGGATTTAAAATAAATCACTTTGTGGTGATCTGAATTCTAGACTCACTTAATGAAAAGCCCCAACATCTTCTTATCTTGTTGTTAACAGCTAAAGCGTGTTCAACAGAATGAAAAACAAGTTGATTACATTTAGAAAGACACTAAACCCATTACAACTACTAAAAGACTTAACGTGCCGCATTTCCCAGATGATTGATGCCACTGTAATGCTTCTATGTTCATTCAGAATTGTAATTTGCATAAAGAAATAGATTTTACTGTAGAAAACTGAAAACTACACTACAATATGTTTAGACTTTGGGCTTTAAAGTTTATTGTCCTCAAAGGGAAATTCTTCTTCACACTTAAACATACTGTACAGGGAATATAACACATAACGCTGTAGTACATAGATGCTCTTAGCCTGTTGTTAAGCGAGGTGATGGCTGATGGGACTGAACATAGACATATACTCAGAAGTCATCAAGTGCATGAATTAAAGGGCTGGAACCTTTCCCAATTATTTGGCAACCAGTACTTGGTAGCAGATTTTTTTCAGTTCTTTTTCTTCAGAATTAGAATAATGGTTTCTCATTCTCAGAAATTCCATGAAACACTGTGGCCTGAACTGTCTTAACTGTCCAGCAACATCTACAGTTTTCTTCCAGCCAAAATTGACTACAAAACTCACTTTGTTTTGTGTCCCAAATGTGTAAACACACTCTATGCAGTCATACAGTTGGATAAAACTCACTGGTTTGGGCGGCAGCTCGGGTCTCTTTCCTCGACTCATAAGTGAAGGTGTAGTTCTTGTTTGCTGCGTCAGGTGAAGTGCCAGTGGGCAACAGTGCGATGGCAGTGCAGGAAGGTGCTCTCACGGTCTTAGTGTTATTAAGAGGATTAGGGTCACTGCACAGAAGGGTGATCTCTAATGATCTTGAGCTACAGGCCACGCAGAGCCAAGGACTTTCACAATCTGTAAATTACTCAATTACCACATGGAAATATATATTGGCAATACTGATCAATATTGTATAATCACATTAAGTTTCTTCTAAGCTTTACATGTCATTTAAATGTGTTCTTCTATTGTCAGGTGTTTTAGTCCCTATCTGCTTGACATTTTCAGTGAATTATTTGTATTATTATTAATATCATCAATATTGATTCGTTTTATGGGGAGGCTGTAATGCGACATTAAAGTTTTCTTGGATATTTATTTCAATAAACCTAAACCTCACACATCACTGTAGGCTTTTCCTCATGGATTATTTTCTCTTTGTCCACTAGATGGCGCCAGATGTAGTGGTATTCAACAGGCGGCATTACTGGCACGATACAGTCAGCCTTTTTCAGCCAATTGAGGCACGTGAACACAAATAAAAGTACAGTGTACGTATTCTAAATTATAGTATAGCATAACGATTTTTTTAATGTTTTTGTTTTCTTTCCCAGTCTGCAGCTCATTTTAGCTTTCATCATATTCCTGCCATGTATAATTTTATGCCACGTTGATTATAATTGTTTTACTAACCGTCAGCTCATGTAATTTCTGTGCTTGGGGCTGTTTGTATGCACAGTGTCATTTTTTATTATTTCCAAACGAGAATGAGTCTATGGCCGGCTAAATCTGGCACATTTGCATAATGGACTGATGAGCGAATTTCAATCAATTTGCATTGTCCTGTTATTATGTAAAATATACCTTAATACATTTATGTAAATCAGATTTCACAGAAGCTATATTCTTTACAATAGCGGCATAAAAGTCCAATTAACATCGACAAATTAAAAGGGTTTGGAAAGAGACAGTTGTAATCACAAAGCAATCAAAATCAGCAAGGCACATGCATCACAGAAGATGTTGTTTGGTAAAATCTACATATTAGATTCATATAATGTAATAAACATAGATAAATATTTATTATTGTATTATTTCTTAAATAAATTCACTCACCAAATGACATTTTTTTTATGATTTTATATATAGGATTGGCTTTCCACCAGTATCTGTGCTTTAAGGTTCAAATAAGCAATACCAGCTTTTTCACACTTTTCACACAATGTTGTCTTATTAAAAGAGCCTTCTCAGCCTTAAACATAAAGAAGACCTTTTTATATTTAATTTAGTGTCTGTGCTTGTGTCCTTGAGATCCATCTGTATTTTGTATATATTAACTCTATTCAGGTGTTTGATATTATATTGGTCTTCGCCTCTGACTCTCTCATGTTCAGTCATGTTTTCTACAGAAACAAGTTTTGGCAAATACTTATTTTTGATTTTTTTTAATTGGTTTGCTATCGATGATCATGTTGGCGTACTCCATATCATTTTACTGCATAAGGACTTGTTGACATTTTAATAAAGCTGGAGTATGGCTTTGAAACCACAAAACATAACGGTGTAATAAAATCCATGTCACTAGTTCCTGGCTCTGAAATCAGTTTGTTTGTTTTCTCATGCATGTATTTTTGGCCTCTGCCACAACAGCGAGAACCAGCCCTCACCCAGTAGGTAAAAGACGTTTTTTAATAAGATGAAAATAGTATGCTGTGGTCGGATTTCTTCACAAAATGTTGCTTAAACAAGACTCTTTTCTCTTGGGACAAACAACATGTCTATGAAACAAAAAAGGTTGGTATTACGGCTTCAATCAAAAAACCAGATTATACAAAATTGCATGTTTTTGGTTTGAATTTTCTTTACAAGGACTCTAAAGCACTTGATATGCAGGGATTCTCTTGTAAAAAGGTTTTAAAGTTACAGAGATAGTATTGTCATCATGTAAATCTAATATCTAAACCTTAACATGTTGCACACTTCTGTCTTTTACCCAATCTGAATGTTTCTATCCATGCCAAATAAGACATGTAAATTTATCCAGTGTGAGATCAATAAAGTCTGTCTTATGTTATCTTTAGACCAAATACATTGGACCTTATATATAAAAATCCTGCGTTTGCCCCTGCCGTGTTTGTTGTAACAAATTCTGGTGACAGACTTTGGGAAAGACGATGCCGAGCTGCCTGCGGGGAACATCCTTACTTCCTATTCACCTTGGAGCCTTCTTTTTCAATATCACATCCATCACTCCTCCAAACAAACTCATCTATTGTATTTCCAAGCACTTTACTCTGGCTTTTTTCAGCAGACTCCATCCTTGCCCTATCAATCACTGCTTTAAAATATATATATGTATTTTCTTTTGTCTTATCTTGAGCCGTGACAGCCTCCCAGCCGTTCCCACCCCCCTAAATAAGCAACATGTCCACATCTGCTTATTGAGCCGCTTCATCATATCAGTGACGTGACCGCTTGGCTTGGTTTACTCGATCATTTAAGATGCCAAATTACAGGCTTACCGGCAGCACCAGGCCCGCACGCCCCTTCGCCTCTGTTCTTATTGTGAGTGGGCCCCGCGCTAAGCCTGACGTCCAAGGCCCCACGGTATAATTACTGCGGTGTGGGAAGGGATAAAAAGGGATGTTGGCCGTGCGATTTCCCACCTACTGAAGAGCCAGCTGCATGGCGAGGGTCACCAGCAGACTGCCACGCGGGCCACTGCACGGATTAACTATTTGGATGGAAATTATGTCATGCAAGAAGGGGGTGCTCGGCAATGGTTAAAGTCAACTGTGATTGGAAAAATGTTAGACTGATTTCTAAGCCACCTACCATACTGCTGCTAATGTACAGATGCTAACATTTAACCACATTTTACTTGCACTTTATACTTTATATATAATGTTAAACTTTTACATCTATTATTATTTTCAAGATAGAGAGATTTTTTATACTTATTATTGTTGCTAGAGTTAGAGATTTTGTTTTATTTTATTCAGGACAGCTATTCAGTTAACGTTTGCCGTGTGCTCCTCTTTACTGTTCTATAACTTGTGATGCAACCCACTGTGGGACAAATAGAGGATCTCTTAATCTTAATCATCTGTTTGCAGAATTTACAGGAAATATATGAACTGTAAACAAACAAAGTGGTTTAATAGTATTAGTCAGGTTGATTTTCTATAAAGGAATACGATAAAAATTTAGAATATCATTCAAAAGTCCATTTACTTCTATTTAGAATGTGAAACTAATATATGACAGACGCATTACACCAAAGTGAGAGATTTCAAGCCTGAAAAGAGGCTGAAAAGCACCAAATAAATGATGTCAGAAAATGTGAATATTCCGATATGATGAATGTAAAAAATACATTAATCTATTAGTATTCAGTAGTGTAATAGAAAGAGGCCAAAAATGTATTGTAATTGTCCGATTATAAGCCACTACTTTGTTCTAGCACTTTTGAATCCTCTGTACGGCAATGTATGTATGTATGTTTTATTGTGATAGAGTTTGACTGTTATCTACCAGCTTTGTTTTGCTCCATCAGTGGTTGGTTAAGTGTTACCAGTTTTTAAACAGCGTCTGTAGCTATCTAACAAAAGTCTTGATCTCAAGCAGAACAGAAATGAAAAACCATTCCAGGAGTAGGCTCATATTTCTTTTTTTTATTCAAGTGTGATATGGCTTCACCCAGGCAGTGGCACCCAGTGAGTCACCCACACCAAATCATGCACACACGCACATACGCACATACCCCGGAAACAGAAAACAAGGAAACATAGAGACGCCAAAACATTTCGTCAAAGCTTGGCTCTGTTTCAACCATAAAGAAACCCATAGACATCGACATGGTGACAAACTTAAGAGTACAGAATCTGCAGAGACGTCGGTACATGGTATTTGTTCATTAGACCTACAGATATTGCAAAGGAAAAATTCACAAATTCGGAAAAAAACAAAGCTTTTCTTGGATTATATTACACAAAAGTAGTGCAATGTGTGTGTGTGTCTTTGTCCCTGGTGCAGGATACATGGCACTATCGAAAGAGAAATGGCCTCTCGGTATAACCTTGCCAATGAAGCTACACGATGCCTGAACATAAAACACTTTGATGATAGCCATGATACAATTATACTCCGTCTGTGGCACGTAATGCAGTATGGTTCAGTGTTGTACAAGAATCGGTCACGCTGCTACATTGGCTGCTGTGACCTTTCTTTTCTTGGAGACTTGGCATGAACAAAATGTTTGTTTGATATGTCCAGTCAAGCTTTATGGTCGTGGTTGTTTTGAATCCAATAAAAGCCAAGACCAGATTATATTGCGGACATGATATTATTTAGCTTTTCTATTATTGGAAGCAACTGTCAAACAACCCCTGGTTTCTTGTCTTTTGAATAGCTTAGAATCTGTTTTTTTTTTTTTTTTTAAACAGCTGGATAAAATTGTGTAACATTTTTACGATTCTACAGTTGACCAGAAGGATTTCTAATAATATCTTGGTGGTGCACTTTGGCCTTCAGTGTTCTTCTCTTTATGGAAATGTTGTTCCCTCTGTGCGTATTTCTTTTTCTTATGCAAAATACAAACTGTTTTCCAATGAGATGAAGTTCAGAGAATTGGACTCTGATCCAAGACTCTGTTGGAACAAATCTATTATGTGGTTAAAAGTTGGGTACCTGCTTAATAATTTACCTGACTTTTCTTTTGTTTCATAAACACTTGGTTTTTTCCAACAGAATGAGTAAGGTTTAAGTAAGATTGTGTGAACAAATAAGACCACAACATTCTGTCTTTATCTTGGGGGGAGAAAAATCTGTTACACACTGAGAGCTGATTGGTTAAGTGATGGCTGGTACATTTTTATTTTTTTTACTGAATAAGCTGATCCAAAGTTGTGACAGAGACCAAAAATATATGCATGTGAATAAAAAACAACTGTTTTGAGAGAAATGTTCCAGAATTACTCTTGTTAGCTACCCTACCATTAACAAGGTTTTTCAACATTTCCATAAAGACAAGAATGTTGAGGGCCAAAGTGCACCTCTTAGTTATTATTAGACATTTTTCACGTCTACTGTGGAATCGAAATAAATCATTATTATCCAGCTATTTGAAAAAACACAACTAGTGACAGAACCAAACAGTTTTGAGAGCCATGATTGAGTTACATGGATTATATTACAGAATCCTTGTGTTTCTGAGTGTCTGAGTCAGATACTCTAGCTTTAAACGAGCAGCACGAGCAATTCTAAAACCGTTGCCTTTTCAAAACACAAACTGCCACGGTCGCTGCTTCCAAACGCCGCGCTGAACCATAGTGCACTGCGTGACGGCGTATGAGGCAGTGTCTGACGGAGGACCCACAGAGGGAGCATGTGGAGGGCGGTGGCGTGCGGCGTGGTGTCTCTCAAACCATCTGCCCCGTGGAGAAACATTCAGCCCAGAGCGGCAGCAGCGACACCAGCCATCATCACAGACAGATCTGAGCAGTACTAGCGGAGGGGAGGGAGGGAGGGAGGCAGGGAGGAAGGGAGGGATGGAGACGGATGAAACTAGCAGCTCGAGGAGGAAAATTGAAACAGAGATGGATACATTCCACAAAATCTGGCAAGTTGGGGAAAAGTTTGAGTCGAATGGAAGAATAGCAGTGTGGTAGTTATTGCCAAAAAGCGTCGTCATGGATACTGTTTTTGGTAGTGTGTGCGCGTGTGTTGTTAGCATCGCACAATCTTTAGTGATGACATCTTGCAGTCTATTTCATGATAATGTGAATACCTTGTTTCCCTCAAGTAGACCCAACGAAAAATATTTGTATATGTTAATTATATAAATCAGGAGTCTCCAACCTTTTCCTCCAGGAGAGCAACTGTATTAGAACAAAATTATGAGCTTTTCCTTTAGGAAGGTGAAAGAAGACCCTAAAACATAATGTGTTTTATTGGACAAGCATTCTTAGTCTTTATTGCATCCGATTGGGAATTATTGTTTTATGACTGTCAAAGTATTCTAAAATTTAAATAGTAAGTAAGTAAGTAAATAGTACATTTAGCCGGATTTCAGATTCAGATTCAGATTCATTTATTCGCCATTTGCAGTAAAACCACATTTTGAGCCATGTCTGACTTGAATTTGTGGGCTTTGTTGTGATCTCACTTTACATGTATTACAATGTATACATTTTCTTAATATTATTATGAATTGCAAAATTTTAAAATTTAAATATTCAGAATATTTGTCAATTCTAACTCCTACTTAGCTACTTAAAAAGGGGTGGAGAGTTACTGGTTGCTCCCGAGCTATAGGTTGGAGACCTCTGGTACAAATGCACTTTATGTTGCTTCTTTGAGTTCATTTCAGACATATTATTTAACCCAGGTGATAATGAACATTTTCCCTTTTTTATGATGCTGTTTTATATCTTCCATTCTGGTTTCTGTTGAATGTGGGAGAAGATGCCACATTGATTATAGCGAGGAAAAAGATTTAGATGTTGGTCATGATGAAGTCATTGAAGCCGCGGAAACAGTAGTCGATAAACTCATGAATAGTTATTTTCACAAACTCTTTCCTATTATAGGAATTCAAGGTCAATTCAACTCAAATTACAATTGCTTTATGAAAGAGGGCCAAGAGGTGGGCACAATTGACCAAATTATTAATCTCTCTCTTGTTCTTTTTCCTTATATAGATGTTAGGATTACAGTTTAACTATACATTGCAAACGTCCTAAATCAATTGAATTTAGAGATATAGTTGTTTCCGTTAGCTTCTATTGTGTGTGTTTTGAGACTGAAAAGTATATCAAACACTGCACATTGTGATGCTCATGTTAATTATCGTTTGTCGCAATCATTTTTTGAATAATTTTGTCTATAAAAGCAGTTATTGCGACAGACTTATGTTAATGTTCAAGAGTGTCTAATGGTTATACTACAGTAAGCCCACCTCTCTTTAACAGCCCGGGAGAACACAGTACAATGCAAGAAATGTAAATGACCATACAGTGCTAGGACGAGAAAGATAGTCGTAATAGTCAGCTTCTTAATCCTTGCATTGTGTATACATTAAGTATTGACCCCTTTAATGACTGGCTTTGCATTCTCATCAGAAACGTGCCCAGTCCCACAGAAACACTCACTGCTTCTTCAAGGCACATATGCTAATGTGTAAAAATACATTTGCATCTCTGCTGTGGAAAGGTCTTTATATTCCAAAAGGTTAGTATATAAACATATGCAACATGGGATCGTGATAAGCCTCTCTAGTTTCCCATGTGAAACAATGGTGTAAGGCTTATCACCGATCCCACGCCTGCCTGCTTTTTCGTTTTGTCGCAGAAGAGCAGCCATGGCATTTAGTTTTCCCAAAATAAGTATGATTCACCTTAGGAGACATGCTCAGTTTAGTGGACTGGCAAATCAAGTCCTCCTCCCAAAGCACTGTCAAAATGTAGAAGCTATTTACATCTCAAATACTTTTAAAAGTTGGTTTCCAGTAGCACATTTGAGCTGCAAGCATGATTGTATTATGTGGCATAAAAAATAAATGTAATTGTTTAAAGTATGGCATTAAACTTAAGAAATGTTACCAGTAATTAGTCTTTGGGACCATTTACTTTATTTGCTTGTATAGTGTGAAATTATACCAAAACTAATATTTGGATTAGACAATTAAAGCAAGTAATGGTCCGATTATCATTTAGCACTTATCACGTGTTCCCATTGAGAAACCCATCTCAAATGTGTATTCAAAGTTTTCTTCTCATAATACTATCATGCTGCAGAATCATCAGTAGTGACCAGATGGCTGTAAACTCTGACACTAGTGTTGGAATAGTTCTCAGGGCAGCCTATACTGAGATGATGCACCTCATTCACGTCATCTGAATATTTAAATCTGATATGTACATAAAACAAACATGTTATATCATCCGTAGGAACCTGAGACCATTATTGTACAGTTATTATGAGAAACCATTTCAAAGTAGCCATGTTTGAGCCATTTTAAACAACTAGAATCTAAATTTGTCCCCTTGTGTTATTTTACAATGATGCAAAGACTCATGCTGTGGTTATTGTGCGTTTCTCTCTGGGGTCGTTCCTTTATATTGGTTTTATGGCTGGCTCTTAAATGCTGTCTGTCTGAATCAGAATTTGCAGTTGCGGTTCTTAGTCATTATGAGATAATATTTGTTGTTGAATTCTTGCTTCTATGACATTTTTTTATAGAAATACAAAAACCAAGGCACTCTCTTATTAATTAAAAGGCCTTTATTGATTATGACATATCTCGATGGACGTTACTAAGCCCCGACTGGTTTCATCCAGGCGTTCATCAGGGGAGTGGGGAAGCTGTTGTTTTTTGTTGACAGTATGAGGTCATATATTCTGAAGCTCTTTCTAATTGTCCTTTAGTTTTTGGCCAATGTCCAATAAGATAATTTAATCAAACATGTGCATACTTTGTTATTTATTGTATTTCAGAATCCAAACAAGTCATTCATTTGATAATAAGGATGTCATATTTTCATTATGCATTCTCGAAAATAGACTGTAATATATGTTGCTCAAAAACAGCTACTTTTTCAAAATAACTGTTGTGTATCCTTCACATGGATCCACCTGAGCTCCCATCAGATGGCTGCTCATCTTCCTGTGGTCCATAAGAGTCAAAGTAGACTGTATGTAGTTGTAGCTGTTTTATTAAATGATTGTATGTAAATGTGTCCTGGAGAGAACCAGTCCAGCTTGTCGCTGCCTGTTGCAGTGTCTGAAGGAGAAGACCATTTTTCTTTATATCAAATTGACGTTTCATTGTAAGAATTCTCTTGGTGAAAATCAAAGCTTTTGTGTTCAGCTATAACCTTTAATCTCAGTAGATGAGGAAACCATCAATAACAACAGCATGATCTTTTCATTTCTCTCACATGGCCTTTTGGACACAGACTGAAAAATGCCACAAACCCTGGACACACTCCGAAAATTACATCTAACGCACATGCTAATATTGGCAACAACATTTTGACTTGATGTGTGGCTAAAACATAGTAAAATATGATTGCTTAGAAAACAATACCTGATGCTCTCAAGTCATTTAAATGTTTCTATCTGATGTGAGGCAAGTATACACTGTAGAACATTACAATTCTTCAAGTTAAGGTGAAACAAGCAAATCCCTTTGAAAAATAGCATCTAGCTTTCCCAAGTGTGCATCATTTGGTATACAACCAAGAAATCTGTAATAAGGAAGGTCTTATAGTTCTAGTAGTCTTTAAATGGAGCATTGTCTTGTAAAAATAGACATCCATGCTTCATGCTTTGCATCTCGCATAGTTCCTCTTCAGTTCCCCAAAATACTTTGTATAATACATAAACAAGAGGGAGAAAGTGCTGAAATGAAATTTGGTAAGGAGCAGCATTGGGAGAAATGAAAACCTATAAACCTAATGTGGAGGCCATGAAAGGTCATTGTCAGAACAGCATGCTACAGTTAGGCTGTTGTAACTGTTATTTTGTGGTATTATTTTTGCGCTATTGTCAGAGCTAACTCCCAAATAGCATAGTCTTATTGTATTATAGATTATATCGGTTATAGAATACAAAATGTATTGAAATCGAAATGATTAATAATCAACATACCAAACTCTAAATTAGAGTTTGGTGTATTGATTTGTTATATTAAGTATTTCACCAAAATATGTCCATGACAATAAAAAAAGCATTACAAAGACCTTCCATGGCCACCATCACATATTCCTAATATTCCTGTGGTCTTATATGGACTTCCTCCTCCTCATAAGCTGGTGATTGTCTGTAAAGCTGTGGAGGCCCGGAGACACTGAGCTGACTGGTGAGGGAAAGAAACTGTTTTTCAAGGTGCTGGGAGAAATCTGCTCGATCCTGTAGGAAACCGAGTGAAAGTATGGGCTGGGATTGAGCTGCGAGCTGAAGGAGTTCTGATGTGAAAAAGAACAGCCCAGGTTTCCGAGTCCGCCCCCAGAACTGCCCAAGTCATGCGAGTGATAGTGCATACAAGAACACACCGACTGGAAATCCCCCCTGTACGGCGCTCTCCTCCGATGTCCTCGCGGCAAACTCTCGTCTTGAATATGGATAATCATGCTGTTCCGGTTCCCCGCTAAAGACGCCCGCTCCTCCGCATCCCTCCGCTCATCCTCGCTGTTCATTGTCAGAAATCGTAGGACGACCAAATTGAGAAAGGCCCCAATGACGGTCAAGCCTACGAGGATATACATGAAGCTAAACGCAACATATAAAGGCTTTTTCTGGAGCGCCCTGTTTTTCTGCAGAGCCACAAAGTCTCCAAAACCTATTGTGGTCAGAGTTATGAAGCAATAGTAGTACGACTGAAAAAAGCTCCAATCCTCGTAATGGGAAAACGCTGCTGCCCCGATGCAAAGCGTTCCAATGCATGAGAAAAATCCAACCGTGACCATGTTCTCCATCGAAACATCGGTGATGCTCATCCCGCAGCACTTTTTAATGCGCTTCAGGAGGTACTTGACAAACGTGTTCATCCTCTCGCCCAAACTCTGGAACATTACGAGAGTCAAAGGGATTCCCAGGACGGCATAAAACATGCAGAAGGCCTTGCCGGCGTCCGTTCCTGGTGCTGCATGCCCATAGCCTGAAAAGAGAGCAAAGAGAAGCAAACTTTAGAAAACAAGAGACAGTTCAAAGCAGGGATCTGGTCTAGTCACGATTATTTAAGTAAATGTGTTCTCCTAAATCTTCTAGTTTAGTTAAAATCGGCACTTGCCTTATACAATGTATTCACTCAGTTCAAGCCTGAATCCAATTTAAAGTGGTTCTCACCCCCGCTCCTCGAGGCTTACGTGACTCACATTTCCTGTTACAAATCTTCCTCCAAATGGGCGTAGCCTGGAGGACTAAGGGGGCGTGACCGAGAC
>JAPMNZ010883211.1:0-13275 GCA_029875035.1 Pomatoschistus microps
TTATTTATTTTATTATAACTCCCGCATTGCAGATCTATGCAAATTATAAATGTATGTATATAAATAATATGGTTTTTTACCTGGGTTACATCTATCTGAATTGTGCTATATGATTTCTTGTTCCTGTATGTATTCAATGCAATTTCCCTGGTCACAATGGAGGCCGTCCTCCTTTACAGCCCCTGAATCGGAGTGCTACTGTGGATAGTGCACGTGCATTAAAGCCAGGAGATGATGCAAACATCTTAGTATATTACCTCATCCATTAAAGGATTTTAATAGTTGAGTTGCCTTATCGATTTTATTTTTACAGTGATAAATACATCACTGATTGAAGGTTTTTCACTCCAAGATGAATTGCATTAGTCGGCCGACACGTACCTACTGTGTATAGGAGACATGAAAGCAATAAAATCCATATATGTGACACTTAATGTGGGGATTACAAGTATAGCTACAGAAGCAGGCTGTCCACATAGGCTGTTTAAAAAGACCCAATGAGCAATCACGGCTGAAATAGGCACCAGCCAACTTGTTTTCATGCCCAAGCTGTAACATAAGCTTGCCTCAATTATAGTCAAATGGAAATGCCTTTCTTGAAATTTGTAAAAATGACAATTAGATATTTATGCAAGAAATGGAAACATTAGGTGTAAGTGTGTAGTAGTTAATATGGATTTATTAAGATACATAGAACATTTATATATTTTATTTTTTATTTTTGCTTCAAAGCTACTTTTATCATCTTTTACGGTTCCGTAGACGTGTCAGTGAATGTTATTGTTAATTTGTCTTGGAAACTATTTGATTATAAAATGTGCTGTACAAATAAAGTGGATTGGATCGAATTATTTGTTTAAAACCACTGTCGTGACTTTCAGTATCACCGCACAAACTGATTCTACGACAACACCCACATCAACTTACAGAACAATGCATATAGAGTATATAATCTTGTACTTTCAATATTTCAGCAGTACATACTTGCATACATCTTGTTTACAAAGAAATCCCATTGAACATTTGTTTAGTCACTTTCTAATAATCTTGCAACAACAGCAGCGACACAGGAAAACAAACTCATAAATAACATAAAATAAATTGATCTAAGCACGCTCACATTTTTATCTGAATCCTGGTATTTGGCCGATTTCCTTGTGAATGATGATACGTGACAATCAGTCGCAGCAATTAGTGTTACTGTTAAGAAGCCTTTTTGTTTTCTCTCACCCATACAGAATGTCACAAATAAATCCTCACTCGCATTTGCATATTAATTGGATCTGAGACGTCAAGCATCTTTCATTAAGCAAAATGATCTGCATATTTGGAGACATAAAATAGTTTATTTCAGTGCGGGGAGAAGAAGTCATCGAGAGCGGGCGGCGTATGGGAGGTAAACTTTGGCGACTGCATTAACCCTTTAGCCCCCACTGGAGACGAGCATAAAGACACAACAGGCTGATTAACAATGGAGTGATGTCGCTGCACGCACACAAAGCTCGGACGCACACACTCAAAGGGAAAGACATAATTAGTGGAAGATCTTTTTATTAACATTTGAGGATATCCAGAATTGTGACATTATCAATGTTAATTAAGTTGTGATTTCTTTGTCTACAGACTTGTCCACATGTATTCTTAACATTTTCTTTTGACAAGTCCTCTGCTTTAGACACACTGTTGATCTTAATATAACAAACAAAAGAGAGTCCTACTTTGTGGTCCAGTCTACAGATTGACCAACTGGTTTGCTGATTGAATTTACTCAATTTTTATGTCTCACGAGACATCGTAATCGGCTGTGCCACGAATATAGACATGTTTTACCTCTTTTATTCCTCGCTTCAAAGCTATATCTTCAGATTTCATGTTTCATAAAACCATCCATGCATGGATTCTTATTGGTAATTGTAATAAGTCAGCAAAAGATTATGCTACACAAGTGGTAGAGGAAACCGTCACACCCGGAGGTTCACTGCATATCTCTGTTCCGATCGGGATTTGAACCTAGAATCTTCTTGCACAAATGCGAGAATTCTATCCACTCAGCCACCATTGATCATTTTAAAGCTTAGAATTCAGTATCTAGAAAGCAAAAATCATCATTCAGGCAACTTCAGCAACACCAAATGTATATCAATATTTTCATGTCTAGTTTTCAATCCATACATTGGTTCATAAGCAGATCTAACAAAGATGTATGGGGTTAGATAGATAGTTATTTGTCACATACAATGTTAACAACACGGTCAATCACATGTAGGAAATGACTATCTGTCTTTAGTTTTAGTCAAAGAAATACATAACAAGAACTACGGTTATACTATGAGACATATAGCCTCTTTTCACATATGCAGACTGATTGGTAATCGACAGAACAGAACCTAAAAAACTTCATCAATCTCAGCTCCAAATAATTTAGTCGAAGTAAAGAAATTAGACTTTTTTCAGAGCTAATGAATGATATGATACAGAATATTAAAGCTGTACTCAATAGAGCATATTTTGCAAAATCATGTTAAAGTGCTTTCAACCATGTTATAACTGTTTGCCTTCTCATTACCCACTTGAAGTTCTATTCATGCATGAGTACACTTCACTTCTGCGATATTCTCCAAAGATCCCTGTTTTCGCCGCCACTGGGTTGCACGTACATTCTCTTAATCTGGGATACATGTTGGATTTCACAGCAATGAGCTGGATTTTTTGCACAAAGAGAAACCAGTAATATAATTTTCCATCTGTTTTTCCCCCTTTATTCGCTGCGAGGTCACAGACTCAGCAGTCTATGCAGAAACACACAAATGTGAACATGCACCAGTTTCTGTTGATGTCTTAAACAACTGAGCCAAATATCAAGAGGAGATGTATTGGAAGATTGACTAGTTAGACATCAAAGAACATATTATTAACTTATATTCAATGATATGGTCGTTTTCCTGAGATAAAATGAACATGCCATATTAGCCCATTACCTTCAATGATGCAAGTTACTGTGATGATGATCATTGACAATCATTCCAGGGGCCACTAAAAATGGTGTCACGGGCCAGATTTAGCCCACGGGCCTGAGTTTGACATGCCTGTCTTAAACAATGTATTTTCCTCAACAATATGATGAGGACTTCAATAAACTTACTGTAGTTATTCGTACAAATTTAATTATAAACATATGACAATGTGCACTATTATTCCATATTTTTTGTAAAAGCATTGTGTGGATCCTCTTTTGGGATTAGATCCTGAGGGAACACAACCCATTGCTTATCCAAAATCCCTTGCGTCATCTGCACTTGTCTCTTCGAACTTTATTCTCTCCCTGCTAATTGCTCTTACAACCCACTTCCCTTTAAACAACTTTGCACACACAATGCACCATTGTTTTAAGATTGTGCACTTCCACCGATAAACAAAATCCTTTATATTTCAATTTCCTTGAAAAAGAAATCAAAATCCCAAATGTTCGTAGTGGACAAAGAGGCTAGAAATCTTTGCTCGTCTTTGTTTATTCTGAAGGGACAAGTGACATTGGCTTGGCGCGATTAAGGCTTGGTAATGGAAAAGGCTCTACGTAGTTAGTAAGGGGCCAGACTTGTGAATAATTTGATTAGGTTGCAGGGGAATATATCTGGCGGATTATGTTAATAGCCGTGCCCCCAAGTTGAATTCTTTTGAACCCTTTCACAACTCAACATCTGCCGGGGTCGGACGGCTAGACGGCTCTGCTTGCTTCTTGCGCGACTTGGAGGTCATCTCTGCAACCAACAAATACGCTTGTCCTCAAAGACCTCTGTATTACGAAAGAACATTTATTTCTCTCCCCGCTCACACAATTATCATTTTCTTTTGAGTCAACAATCATCCAGCTTAGGACAATTATTGCTGTATAGTAATTAGCTGCCACGGTGCCTCACAGTTGCAAATGTACACAATGCAAAGCCCGAACCTGCTCAACAATATATTTACCTTGTCTATATCAGCCTCTCCCTCTCTTTCTGATTATGAGATTTTTCCCAGTGCCTTATTTGGTGTATTTCTGGGTGGGGATGTGTTTGTGTAGAGCTCTATGGCAACCAAAGTCAAGGTGACCAAGAGCATGTTGCACACATTAGATTAGCCGAATAGAAGCAGGAAGAACAATGCAGTCAGCACAAAATAGCATTTATCTACAGCCTGATTGTTAGGGGTCCAGAGACCAGCGGGCCGACATCAGAGGATTTATTGCCTTGGTGAGTTTGAACACTACTCTGTGCTAAATGCTTACTCCAACATTTGTATTCCTGGCACATGGGTGTTGCTCACCACGTGACCACTTTATGACATGATACTTATTAAACTCTTGTTGTGTGGTTTTAGAGGAAGAGTTCAATGTATGTAAATTAATGTAGAAAGCTAAAACTTGAGATCAACGTAATGCACTTGATGAACTCTGAGAAGCAGGTAGGGCTGGTTTAGTGGAGTGTGTCTGTTCAACCTGGGACGGGAGGAGGGAACCCTTGTACTTAAGTATATGTAAATCACATTATGTCAGGTGATACATGCAGTTTGATCGTTTTCTGTTTATGAGCCCAAGCCCCAAGTCAACAGAACAAAACTAAATATAGAAGTATGTTTTGGTAAAGCTTACACTGCATGTTGTCAAACCTTGAAACTTAACTTATCTCTTTTTCTATGTTTAACTGGGTAATTCAACTTGGATTTTAGCGAGGGTGGAGTTCTATGAGGCTCATGGTCTTTTGGCCAGACCACGTCATGCCACCACTTATAATCAAACATATTATTATTAACTACATTTTATTTATTTTTGAGAAATATAGAAAGCGATCAAACCTATCCTGTTTTAAGAGTTGCTTTAACAAAACCAACTTTTACAATTTGATGAGAAAAAGGTCAATTGTTCAATCCCTTCATCTCCTTTCTGCATTTTGAAGCTAACAATGACATAGCAATGCAAAGCACATTTATTTGTATACCACAGTATTCAACATTTCAGCTGCATACATGCTGTTATCGTTGGAATGGATTGGTTAAATACAAATGTTAAATGTTAAATTTGTTGAATGCAATCTGTTTAAAGTAAGTTATGAGCTTCTTTTCACCACAGCCAATAATTGTGAATAGCTTGTTTTGTCAGCGTTTGAAGTAGTTTCCGTTGATGCTTTGAAAAAAACTAAGAAGCACGTTTACTGCACAGTGACTGCAGACTCTTACTTATAACCCCATTACACCAAATGTGGTTGTGGCTCTCTGGAATAAAAGGCTATGAAATTAGCAGCTGCTTAAGTCTGTCAAGCTTGCGACAGCACATGTTGGGTAATTCTGCGATGACTTTGTGCGTAGTTTTTCACTGCGGCCTCTCGTGTATGTTCAAGCCTTCAGAGATGAAGTGTTTGGGGCTGCTGTGCTGAAACTCAGGCCCTGGTGCCAACCCAGTAAAAACTTAATCACTTTGGCAGGCCGCGGAGTTGTGGGATTCAGTCTCACTCGACGAAACATGAAAAAGAAAAACAAGGCTGATTTTTTACAGTGCTTAAGCTCCCGGTTGGTTCTAGTTTCCTTCAACATGTAACCTCCCACTGTGGACACGAGAATTATGGACCATTTTAAACGCCTTCAACTTTTTTTAAAAAACGGTACCCACTGGCTCTTCAACCACCAGTAAGTACACTTCATACATTTTGATAAACTTGAATCATGGTTACTGACAATTATTTACATTGGGCACACACAATTTCATGCAAAGTAACTAACCCTTTTTCAAGTAGAACTACAGATATTTAGGTTCAAAGTAAAGTCAAAAGTTGTCAGAAAAAGTGAAGTTCCCGGCAAACTTAAGTACTGTACATACAAACAGCTTTGAAAAAATCTCTCCAGTGACATATGATTACCAGTAAAATTTGCTGGAGGAGAAAAATCAAACCAATGACAAGAGGCCTCATGAATTTTGACCCGCCTGGAAGCTGTGGGTGTGAGCAGGGGCACAACCAATCAGTGTCTTTGAAAAGTTGGAAAAGTAACTGACATGCGCTCTAAATAAACAAAATAGTTACTTGCCACCTTTGATTAGTATAATTTCAGTCTTCATCACTAGCCAGAGTTTTGCAATTCTAAAAAGACATACAAAACCAAGCTCCAAAATTGCCAACTGCTGCAAAACTGCTAACATCATCACAACATTCTCAAGTCAGTTCAAGCTTGACGTGAATAAAACATGCTGTCAGATATAAAGGATGTCACTTTTGGTTCTAAAGTATAGACTGAGAATGAAGCCATGTCAACCTCCCACTTCCCCTCTGCGAGATGTTGTTGTGCTCAATGGAATGTAATGAAAGCAATATACACCAACAGGAAGGATGGCATCGGGACGTACTATAATTATGTTTCAGCGATAGATTTTCGACCCAGTTTTTACTTGTTAAACTTGAGCAATCCACGGAGGAATCCTAAGAAAAGTCCTCTTTTGTGGTTGTACAGTTGAGAAAATCCAGTTCTGCCTCGGCTTGTGACCACTTGTCGAGGGGGCTGGGAGTGATTTAGAGAAGGCAGCTGGATAGCAGACTTTTTATCTATCTGTTCTGAGGACGCCTTTATTTTTGTAAGCACTGGGCTCGCAGTTGTCGCTGTCATGACTTTGCGGTAGAATTGTGTGAATTGTGTGAACTGGATTTGAAAGGATTGGCGTAAGAGATAGGAATGTGGGGCGCAAATGTGATACAGAGAAAAATATATTGAAAAAAAGGTTGATTGAATGTGATGATTATGAAGTTATCTCCGTGTTTTATAATGTCCCGGTACAAAGTTCATGTTTGTATTCTAGTGACTGGTAATTACAGATTTAAAATACACATTGTTGTAGCTTCTTGCAATATGGCAATTTCTCACATACAACAAAAGTAAGCATTTCATTCATATTTATCTCAAATCAAATTAGAATGCATTGTGCATAGAAGAGGTCTTTGTTGAAATCACCTCTATTGAATGCTGCCGCAAAAACACAAAATTGGACAAACCGTGATATTTAGACTTTCTTAGAAATGTCAAATATTAAATGAAATAGTATCTGACATTTACAGAAACACAACTTGAGCTTCAAGGAGTTTATTGACAGAAATAGTTCACCCTACAAAAAGTACATATATGGGAATGTATAAACGTTTTAAGTAAATACTAACTTTCATTTGCTTTGAGTATCGTTTGACTTCTTATTTTTGCACTTTTAAGTTGAATAAATTAGCTTACAAATAAAAATTTGGTTGACAAACAAAATATCAACCATTGTATTGGCAGCCTTATTTAAGTGTATTTCAATTACATTGTGAGATTTATCAGTCCCTTAATAAATCATACATTTTGTTTACATTTATATCAGAAATAGCATGAACAAAATGTATAGACAATATTAAATAAAAAATATGATGAATCAGTTCACCTGAAAACCTGATTTGGCATACTCATTGTTTGCCATTTTTCTTCCTACATGTACAATTTCTCCAAATCCATGCTCGGTCTCATATTAAAACATAATTAGGTCTTAAACAAATAAGTTTACCCAAAAAACTTTTAACACTCTGGGGTATATTCACAGCGTTTGCCTGTGCTGGCTCAATCCTCGCCGGCATCTGAATATGTGATTGTGCTTTTCCGCTACGTGTGTGAGGGTAGATACGGAGGCATTATTACCCAGAGGAGGTCAAGGATCAAGCATTAAGCAAGCTGCCTGCCCGGATCCCTGCATCAGAGAATTCCCCGCTCCGGCTCGTGAAATACTCCTGCGTCTTGTCGAAATAATCAAGAAGTCCTTCAGCGTGCAAATATGAAAACTGATAAATAAACACTGGAGACACAGATTAAGTAGGAAGTTGCAAAGGAAGTTGAGATTTCCACTTTGTAATTATAGCTGTTTACAAGAATCTGGCCTTAGGAACAGGAACCGTGCTTGAGCCAATTTGGTTACCTTTGCGCTCATATTGACTTCAAAAACAATGTTATTATTTGACCTTCTGCATAGGAACAGTTTGTTTTAGCCTCATTCTTAAAAAGCAAGAAAACAATGGGGGCCAGCGCAGGGCAAAGGAAGTCACCATATCGCCATATCAAACACAGATTAGAAGCCGAAGAAAAGGACAAAGATGTGTGGTTTGAAATGTTTGTAAAGCAAGTGGAAAAACATACACTCCCATATGCGTATGTGTCTTTGTTTGCATTAGCGTTAAAGGAAAAATCAGTTACTTTTCAATTAGAGAGAAGATTTTCACTCCCATGCTCTTCTGCTTCCCCATTCATTTATTCATTCTGAATCCGAGCTGCCACCCAACTCTCATAGCATCAGCCCCTCACTGATCTTCCTGCAGGTGGAGGGTTCATGAGAGGACTTCTGTGCTTCCTGATTGGACAAAAATAACTCAAAATCCTATATTAACAGACAAACTCTCTTCTCATTGGTCTCACAAGCTCCTTTCCATTTGTTCCATTTGTCTAACAATTCCCCAAATCTTACTGACAGTGGTTATGCCAAAGATATACACTTGATCAAATATATACTTTTCAAATAATACTTTGCCTTATAATAAAGGGCCAGGTTGTCCTTTTAAAAATATAAAAATACTGACATTGGTTACTGACATAATATTTGAATGATTAATTCATTAGAAATGAAGCAAATTATACTTCTAGGCTGATTAAAGAGCAGAATGTTAAATCCCATCAACCCCCATCTGTTATTACACACAAAGCTCTTTGGCTGGAATGCGTTCTTTTTGTCTGTTCAGTTCAAGGCTCTGTAAACACTTTTTCCTCATGTAGTTGAGCAAAAATAATCTTGAGTTTTATTGTGCAATAAGCCGTGCATTGCTAATGTGCCCTTGTTGGCCAACTGCGATGGCAACTCTGGAATGTTGTAATAGATAATTTACTAACTGTTTTTCGGTCTCATTAGCAGAAGCTTTACTAAACTTTACTAAATTTAGATTAGATATTAAATGGCGATTCAAATATAATTAGTTAATTTACTAAATGTTCTGGTGCAATACTTTTGTATTGATTCAAGGGGGTTACATCTAAAATGTAAACATCTAAAATATTAAGGCATCCCCTTAAAATGTGTGACTTGAACGGTCCAATAAAATGTACAGGGTTCTTTCGGCTGTAAGACTGTATAACAAATGTGTCTGAAATGTATTAAACATTTATTTATCTATTAGGAACATTTCAAAATGTTCTATCTATCTAGCTATCTATCAAAGATACAAATTAAGGTCTTTAAATGCAATATTCAATAATGTATGTTTTAACCCGTGACTCAGGACCCACACAATGTATTTAGTCATAACATTATCGGCATATTATGAATCTATACACTTTTTTTAATGCATTTTGCTGACTTCTCCCCCAATCACAATCATATTTACATTGTCACGGCCCGTGACCCGTGACAACATCTACTGCATAATCTCCATTCAAGTATAACTCTTCTATGTGTGTTTCTGTTTGACCGAATAATGAACATAACAGTGACATGACATCATAATTTGATCCCACATTTCAGCTGCTGCCTTTTTAGGGTCTGAATGCAGGATGAAGAGGAAGTTCACACGTTTACTGGCCGCACGTCCTCTACATCTCAGAGCAGGACAACATAACCTCAGTATTTTTGGCCGCGGGCTTATACTTTGAGATGTGCTAGAAAACGCTCAGTGGCGTATGCTGCTTGTGTAAGACTGCAGGTGCCATTTATAGTGTGTTCGATCTAACTGTATACCCAACATGTCACGGCCACAGGGTACATCGCCTGTCACCATAACTGAATAACTCTCTGTGTAATTGAAGCAAAGCACTGTATTGAAGTTTTTCTCACTACTGTGCCATATATGAGGCGGCAATGGTAGAAAAGAACTGCCTGCTCATATTATTGTCAAGACGTATAATTGTCAATACATTATAATAGAGGCACTCCACTGGGGATGGGCTCTGTAAATACTTACTGCTAGATTTAGATTATGGATTGTAAACCATTTTCACGTTGCTTGCTGTAAACTTTCTCTTCTGTTGGATATATTTTTTATATTGTTAAAAGGCTTTTTTGTAATCCAATACCATCTTTTATCAGATATGTTGTACTTTCACTTATCTGTATTGCTAGAGTTTGGACCCCCCTCTGGTCATAATCCAATGAGTTTGTCAGAGTCCAGCCTACCGCATGCCTGTGTTGTTTTTGTTCTATTTTGGACCTGATTGTGCCCTTGAAAAGGACAAGAAAACTGTCAGGGAGTGGAGCATGTGTAGTGCATGTGTGGGTCCAGCAGATAGGGCGGAGAGCCGTGGCGTCACCACAGCCCAGTTTAGGAAAAGTGACACTTTGCCTTGAAACACTCTTCAGCGCAGTGAGATAAGGAATTTAGTGGCTTTATCACAAATGCCACAATTTAATTTAAAAGGGTGAGGCTCTTAGGATCCGGCACCAGGCTTTCAGGCTTGTGATAAATTTGCAAGAAAGTGGAAAAGATTGGAGCCGAGGGGCAGATTAGCAGGCTACAAATATAGATGTGACATTACACTGGGTATTAGTCAGGTGCTCCGCTGAACAAGTGGCTGTGTGCTGATAGGCCTGAGAACGGGGCACAGGCTGAGGCAGGCGCACACTGGGAACGCTTTGGGAAACAAGTGCTGAAAACTACTTAAGTACTAAACTATTTAATTGCGCACTTCTGTTGTTTCATCTCGATTTCATTCTCTCCGCTCTGTGTTCGACTCGTCTGATCCGTTGTCGTAAAGACTGAGGTCTGGTGGTCTTTTCTACTGTTTGCATGCTATTCACAATCTCCAGATTTGTTTTTCTGCAGTCAAATTTGTGTCAAACCATATGCTTACATGGTAAACCACAAACAAAACAAAAGGGGTAACAAAGACAATATTTTTGTTTGTAAAATAATTCTTTCTATACAACATGCCGATAGCCACCATTTTTTGCTTTTTGTAACTTGGATTGTATATGGACAAGAGAAGAGGAACAGAAATGACAGGAGGAGAGAGAGGGAAGAGGAGAGAGGAGAACGGAAAGAGGTGGAGACAGGGGGAAGAGGAGTGAGGGGAGGTCCGACCTGCCGCACAGACAGGAGTGAAACAGATGCAAAACTTGTATTAAAGTAAAAACATTATGAAAGGCTGTACATTAGTGAGACATTAGTCCACTGGCTTTAAATGTGGGTTTTGGTGTGGGCTGTGTTTGAACCTGGTCGACTGCAATGTAAGATAAAGGTCAAGGTTTACTTTATTGTCCCTGTAGAGAAGTTTGTGCCCTTGTTTGACCCATGTTTCAATGCCACTATAGAAACCTGTCTGAGGTAGTAGTGTTCACATCACTTCAGCCATTGTGGCGGTTTGTATGTTTTACTTGTTTCTGTCACAAAGAAGAAGTTAGCGGACAGGGGTTTTACGCACTTTCTATGTCAAAATTCATGGTCACCTCCTCGTCCTTTTATAACAATTAATAAAATGGCCATGGTATGACTCGGGCAAAAGTTTATTATATTAGTAGCATCTCACTCAAAAACAGATTAAAGTGTCACCCCCAAAAGTCCAGATAACATTGTTCATTCTCTTTTATCTGCTGTCGCTCAAATAAATCATTTGTAAATAGAATATAATACGTCATATTTAGGCGACCATGACACAAGACTGGTTCAATGATTAAAAAAACCTACATTTTAAAGGATGATAGCTTTGTTTGCATACTATTATCATGTTCCTGCTGCATGTTTTGTGATGACTCTTTCTCTCTTCTGATACAGTATATGTCACATGTTGTAGCCCCCTCTCTCCCCTTCCAAGCTGTCCCCCTGTGTTCCTCCTACAGCAGTTGGTGTGTGCTCGGTGCTGGTCTTGGCACCGCTCCACAGTGCGTTTGATGTGGTTTCCAGAAGCCAGGCCACTTTTTCTGTCATCAGTAGACCTGCTGGCTCTTTAGCCTCCATTGACTCCGTTTAACCTCCTCCTAACCATGCTCACATGGGGGCAGCTGTTTCAGGTTCTGCTGCACATTTTTCTCTATTAAAAATTAGCTAATTCACATTTGGTCTAAACTGAACAACACTGCATACTAAACAGGTGTTGAGTGTGATATGTCTGTTGTTGGTATTGTGTTTGAAACTATCCCCTCACTCAAGTCATTTGAAAATCATGATTCAGCGGTGGTCGAGTGTCAAAGCAGCTGATGAAGTTTGTTTGTTCAATTCCCTGTTACTCTTCCAACAATTCTTCCCTACCACACGTTTACATTATCTTGTCTTAAAGGGGAAAACTGCTTTGGGGTAGACAGAAGTAAGTTTCCCAATCACACACACTAGACATAGGTGTCTTGCCTAAGGACCCAACAGAAGTTTGGCTCTCAGCTTTGCAGGTTGCAGGTTTGACAACATTTATAATTAAGAATTTTGAAATTGGGTGTAAAGTCCGTCCGTGTAGTTTTTACTTCTGTTTATTCATCTTAAGTTGTTTTATCAAGTCATATGCGAGAAATGGAGAGGAGGTAAAAAGTCATTACATTGAATGAAGTGAATTGGTTGTGTGAAGCCTCCACTCCAGTGACCTCTGTAATCTGAGTGACAGCAGACTCAACGGTGAAGGCTAAGTAGAGGACAGCCAGTGACCCTATATGGGCGCCTTTCCTGCCCATCCCAGCACGTTTAAAGGGAAACCGATAGGCAGGTGAAATATCTGCCACTTCCAGAAAACAGGAGCAGGAGCAGGAGCTGGGGAGGGCAGACAGGACACAATGGATATGGATTGGGTCACAAGGCTGACGAGGCCTTCCTAAGGAAATGAATATTCCTTGTAAAGTACTCCAGGTGACACTGAGGTCTAAGGACAGAACGCTGGTGCAGAGCAAATCCATTGCTCACTTTTATTTGGCGGACAAAAGACATGGATCACAGGAGTCGCCTCTCATAACGCCCTCACAGCGCTAAGAGGCCGTTGGCTCTGACATTACAGTGAACCTGGCTGTTCTGACATCTGCTTTTATTACTCGCAGCCTTACAGCCTTGAGTTCTTATTACTTTGATTGATAGAAGATTGCTTGATACTTGATTGGAATAAAAAAAATACTAAACGACTTTCCTTTCATTTAACTGTATCAGGAAATCTATCCCACAACTCTCTCAAAACTTTTTCATTTGTTGTGATCTCTTCTAACCTGGCAAGAGCCAGATTGATGATTGTGTAGAACTCTATGCGTTCTCCACAATATCAATCTGGGACTTCTCCCGGAGAATCCTT
>JAPMNZ010883354.1:0-12304 GCA_029875035.1 Pomatoschistus microps
TCCAGGCTACGCCCATTTGGAGGGAGATTTGTAACAGGAAATGTGAGTGACGTAAGCCTCCAGGAGCGGGGGTGAGAACCACTTTAATGACAGCATTGCTGACAGCTGTAGGATACTAGCATTGTTTACCTTTCATACTCGTATAATCAAATATAATTAAGATTATTCCAGATTCTAAAACTTGAAATTACAAAGTAAATAGTCTCATCATTATTCTAGGCAAAAATAATGTCTTCTTTAATATCATGAAATTATCCTGATGATGTCTGCGTGTTTGAGAAATGTTTTTATCTGTGCATATTAAGCACTTTGAATCATGCCTCCTTTGATTTTTTCCACAAAAAAATGCATTTCCAATTAGATTTGCCTATTTATTTCAAATCTGGTCACCATTTCACATGGAGATGACATACTCAGATATACAGTCAGATATACATGTTTGTAAACGGGTTGGATGGAGGCAGACGCGAATTTGGATTGATTGATTGGTTTGGATTATTAATTCTATATTTTTTAAATATCTGAGACACATGTATCAATTACATTATATGCTACCAATTGTGCTTCTCTTCATTACAGTAATATTCAGTCGCATCCTATGCATAGCCTGTAAATATTCTATGGTCGCATCAGGGTGAAAGTCTTTTATTTTGAAACTCAAAATCCTGCAGCCTGATTGGTGGGTTTGAGTGACGTGTACAGCGGAAGTGTCACGCCAGCAAGTGGAATCATAACATTACGTTTGAAGTGTTTTACTCGCCTTAAACCGCTTTGTTTGTCTCTTTTTTCCATGTTTTCGATAAGGTTGTCAATCACACATATTAGAGGGGGAGTGTTTGAGTAAAAGGCTTCTATATTTAGTCTGTACTGCTATGAAACATGCTGTGGATCGATGTAAGAAATGCTCTGTGGTTACGTGCGAGTAGCAAATGGCTGTGCGAAGGTGAATACGGATCCTGTGCAAAGTAAGTGCATGTTCTCAAATGTCATTCATGCAATTATATCACTATGCAATTTAATATAAACGAGTGAACATCATTTCTTTGTTAACATAGTGCTCCTGGGAATGGTTCAATGACCCACAACTTGGCCTCTTCATGTGAAAGCATAGGATCTAATACCTATATTAAGCCATTTGTTATACATTCTCGTGCAACGAATCATGTTGATAGTCAATTTGTTTTTGGTGCGTGTTCTACTACATAGACCACAAAGACCAAGTTGTTTTGGTACTACAATAATAATGATAATGATAATAATTATTATTAATAATAATAATAATAATGATGTTATATTATTGTTGATATTAGTGTTATTCCATTCCTAACCCAAAGTTTTAAATATTTATTTGGAATAAATGTATCTATCGTCCTAATTTTTGATGACTATCCAACCCAACTCAGTGCACCAATTTTTACTTGACAAATTATGACCATAGAGGGGTCAGTGACGAGGGTGGAGCGGGTCTCATTATCATGTATTGTATTTCCCCATGTATTGGGGAAAATTAAATGAAATAAGCAAACATCTGACCAATGACAAGGATAATGTCATTGTCCTCTGCATTTGACCCATCCTATTGGCGAAGATTCAAGCAGCATGTAGTAACGCATGTGACATATCCAGTATATGTATAACTATGGAAATAGTGTTGATAATAAGCAGTCATGTGTACCTGGCTGCAACTGATGATTTGTTACTGATTTATTTTTTACAGATGACAATATTGTGATTGAGAGGATTCTTCTTGTTGTTCGTCCATCAGTAGTCATGTGACACAGATTTGCCTCCTTTCCTTGGAGCCATTTTCATGATGCCCCGACTGGAAGAGTTGGCCAACGTGGCCCTCAGGGTGCCAAGTATTCTGGTGCTAGATCTACTCTATAAATGTGATATCGAAGGTTTAACAGAACATCTGAAAGCCAAAAATGAAGACATGCTTTTTAAATACAAGTATGTCATGTGGAACATGTACTATATTGGTAAGTGCAAATGGGTTTATCATAATCATAGAGATATACATGTACTTTATATGAAAACAGTTTAGCAAGATACAATCAACCTTTCACAAAACTTTACACATTGCTGGTTTTTCATTACCAAAAAACCAATGTTGCATGTCATAATAGCTGCACAGTACCCCTATTAAAATACAGCAAGGCAGGAAAAATGAGCAATTACCTTTGGAGACAATGAACTTCCGCGGGTCAAAAACTTTACAATTGAAGCACTTTTTTATATGTTTGTTTCCGTATGATTATTAATGTATAGTGTAATATGTCCTCAGGTCATGTGGTTAACCTGGTGGTGTTGATTTTGCCGTTGAGACAAATTGTGACGCTCTACCTCCACATCCTCACTGCTCTGCTCTTGTACATGGGCCATCAAATATCCAAGTGAGATTTCCTGTTTTTTGCACTGAATGTAATATTTGAAGTAACTCAGTCTTGAAGTATGTAAGAGGACTAAACTTGAACCAACTCTGAATGACTAAAGCAAAAGGGACTCAAATTCCAGTTTGATATCACTCATTATATTGATTCCTTGTATTAATGTGTGTATTCAGGGACTATGTGCGAGAAGAGCTACAGTCTGGTTATGAAGGAGCCTTGTACCTCAACTCTATGGCCTTTAACAGATTTGTCTCAGCGCTCACAAGTGAGTAAGACATTTTTCCTATACAGTTCATTACCCTGTATGCAGTACTTCAAGAAAACTTTGGGAGAGATGTCACATTATAAAACAGAAATATTGACAGAGCAGAGACGCAAAGACTTTTTCTTCATTGTCATGTTTAATTATAATTCACTTACTTAAATAACATATAGACTTGAAGATGATAGCTCTGTCTAAAAATGTTTCCTAGAATGGCATTTGACAGTTATTTTTGCCATTCTGTGAAACAGACAAATTACATATACACAAGCATGTGTTTACACAACACACTTCAATATTGCATTCCGGGTTGATCCGTTGCCCTTGTTTTTCTTGTGTCTGTCAGGTCAGATTATCCTCAGTACTTTGTGTGCCTTTTTAATGAAGACAAGAAAAGTGTGGATCTTCTCCGCGCACATGCTCCCTCTGCTGGCCCGTGTGTGCGCTGTCCCTCACACCACTCTCCTCATGGTCAATACTTTCTCTATGGGGCTGACCGGAGCAGGCATCACTGTGTTCCTGCTCTCTCATCTGTTTGTGCCCTATGGCCTTGCAAGAGCAGCCTACTCAGAGCTTCTTCAACTCCAGGTACTACTGCATTTGGCAACATGGCCACAGATTAGTAGAGGTAACTTGTGTTTTTAATTCAGTACTGTACTTGTTCTTTCTGGTATAGGTACTTTCCTTTACTTTACTACTTATTGTTTGGAGAACTTCAACTTTTACTCCTTATTGTAAAGAGGAAATATTATGCATTATTTTTGGCCATAAAACATTATACTGAAACAATTTAATCTGTCATTATTATTATTTTAGAAAATGAAACGTACAGTGAAATAAAGTAAATAATGATATTGGCTAATTTGTTTTGTTTTATCCAAAACCAAAATAGGGGCAGTTTTGTTTTTGTTTTAATAGGCAGATAACTGTTCTTTAAAACTGAGAACTGAGTTTGATTTCATTGTTATATTTTGATGAAGGAACAATGTTGTAACATGGTTAAAAGATTTTAAAAATGCATACTTTTCCAACCCATATATCTTGGACTTTCAAACTAGAAAAGCGTGTTTTTAAGCGCTGACACCACTTAAAAACTTGTTTGAAGTATTGAGCCATGCATATAAGTTATTGCACTCTTTATTGCCACATTTATTTGGTAAGTAAAATTACCTTTAGGATAAACCTGCATGAAATCTAAGCATATAACTTTAGTCTATTGTATTTCGTAATATTGTTGATTTACAAAGACAAAACTAGAATTGCAAGCAAATTATATTTTCTCAGTATTTCAGAATGCTGTTGACCTTTTATATTTACTCACAAACCTTTCAGCCACCGACCAGTATTTAATGAGAGCCTGATGTTAGATAATACATATAAAATATAGACTGAAGCTGCCTGCAAGATAAACGTCGCATGGAACGTTAAAAGATTATTTTGTTTTTCATGTTGATTGAATTGAGTATGTTGATTTGGACGTTCCTCTGCAGGTAATTGACTTGTACAGGCTTATGGCGGTGGGCATCTCCTTGTGGACACAGTTTGCCGTCCCTGTCCTCTTCAGTGTCTTCTGGTTCGTCCTTTTCGTTGTGCAGTTGGGCTCGGACATCTTCTCTGGCAACGCATCAACGAGCCCTCAGGGAATTATCTTCTTCCTGCTCTCAAGGTTGGATTTAATCTCACACGCAGCATCATCACGGTTATCAAATATTAATCTAGTGGGACACGATTATGTTTTCTTTTCCTTTCCCTGATTCAATTATTTACTTTGAATTAAGGAAGATCTACTGTGTGATGTAATGTTAAAATGAAAAGGGAATGTTATTCCTAATTGTATAAGTCACCATTGAGAGCAGCACTAGATTAATACTACATTTGTCCCATATTGCTTCGGGTTTGTGTTGTTTATGTATGTATTGTTAAGAAAAGGATTTGAGTCTTTCTGGTTATTCCATGTTGTGCTGACATTGACGTTTCTTGTGACAGTGTCTCTGAGTGTTGTGCCACTCCATACTCGCTGCTCGGCTTGACTTTCGTTGTGTCCTATCTGGCCCTGGCACTGCTAAACCTATGCAAATTTTACCTGGGAGGATACGCTGCCGTCCAAAACGAAAATGTCATGCACAGGTAAAGACCCCTTTTGTGTATTTATTGTGTTTTGGAAACTTGCTTATGATATTCACATTCTATTTGTCAATTCTGGAAAACGTTAGGACTAGTTTAGGTCTAGTCTAGTTTACATGGGACCTCAAGAGGCTTTTCCAAATAAATAAAATGTTTTCTTTGTAATATGAGCTGTACACATTGATTATTGCTTACATTTTGTTTATTTTGATTATTATTATTTTGATTTGTTCAGTTGCCTTGTGTATGAATTGTGCTATACAAATAAACATGCCTTGCCTTACCGTTATATATTTCTTCATGTGATAGGGGTGTGACTGAGGGCGTGACTTTGCTGC
Organism: Pomatoschistus microps; assembly: GCA_029875035.1. Classification (NCBI taxonomy): domain Eukaryota; kingdom Metazoa; phylum Chordata; class Actinopteri; order Gobiiformes; family Gobiidae; genus Pomatoschistus; species Pomatoschistus microps. The sequence goes on from JAPMNZ010883354.1 coordinate 5,118, forward strand.
TTCTTGCTCTTCAAACGGGTCTTTTGGACATGCAATCTCTCCAGCGCACCTTCCTCCTCAGCATCATCCTCTTCATTGTTGTCACCTCCACTCTACAGTCCATGATTGAGATTACAGACCCTGTCATTTTAGCTCTCGGAGCCTCACGCAACAGGTATATGTGTATACAATGAGGGAAAAAGTCATCTGTGGATGTCCTTCCACTTAAAAAGATGAGAGATGCCTGTAATTTTATCATAGGTTTACCTCAACCGAGATGACCGAGCAGATTGGGAGAAGTCCTATGGTCAGATGAAACCAAAATAGAAATGTTTGATGAAATTTTATTTTTTTTAAACAGAACACCATACCTACTGTGAAGCATGGGGGTGGAAACATCACACTTTGGGACCATTTTTCTGCAAAGGGGCCAAGACCATTGACAAGTTTAAAGAAAAGAATGAATGGGGCCATGTATCGTGAAAACGTGACTGGGTCCTTCAGCGTGACAATGATTCACACTGCCCGGGCAACAAAGGAGTGGCTTTATAAGAAGCATTTCAAGGTCCTGGTGTGGACTATGCAGTCTCCAGAGCTCAACCTCTGTCATTACCAACAAAGTGTATATAGAAATGTGGTGAGATGGTCTGCTTAACACTTAACATAATTAGAAATTACGTTCTTTAGAAATCAGATGGTTTTCTGTGGGGGTTTTTTTCTCTCATAGTTGAGGAATACAGATGATGAAAATGAGGTATTCTATCATCTCTCATCTTCTCAAGTGGGAGGTCTTGTAAGTCCTTGCAATTATGAATTCCCCACATGCTGAATTATACTGTTCTGGTTATATTGGTGATGTTATGGACTGTATTTGTAATTTGTTTTATAGGAGTCTTTGGAAGCACTTCCGTGGCCTCAGTATGTGCCTCCTCCTGCTTGTGTTCCCTATTTATATGGCCTTCAAAATCTCACAGTTCTTCCACATGGACTTTTGGCTCCTGATCCTGGTGTCCAGTTGTATGCTCACTTCACTTCAGGTATGGAATCACCAGTCATTCATTTAAACATCCAGTTATTTTGGGTTTCATATTAGTACAAACTATTACAAAACGGTGTATTAATTAACATTAACAATTAACATTATTATTTTGGCAGGTGACAGGCACAATGCTGATCTATTCCTTGTTCATGGTCGAGTTGTTCCGCAGTGACCCGATTGAGAGCCTTGATGAGGTGATCTATTGGGTGAATGCCGTGAGTCGCGTGCTGGAGTTTGTGGTGGCCCTTTGCGTTGTGGCCTATGGGACATGGGAGTCTCTTTTTGGGGAGTGGAGCTGGATGGGAGCCTCTGTCATTATCATTCATTCGTATTTTAATGTGTGGCTCAGAGCGCAGTCAGGGTGGAGGAGTTTTCTACTGAGACAGGAAGCAGCAAAGAAGATCAACTCTCTCCCCAAAGCCACCACAGAGCAGCTGCAGCAGCACAACGACGTCTGCTCCATCTGCTTTCAGGTGGGCTTGTTGGTTGAGTTCACATGTGTGTATTTCTACCACTTTTCAATGTATTTATTTGTCTATCCAATTTCCTACAAAATCTGGAAAGGACAAGATTGTGATAATTATATACAGTTGTCTGAATACTTCTTTATAAACCATTTTTACACTGCAGATCAGTGTTTTTAGGCCTGTGTTTGTTGAAAGGTGGGTTAAGGAGGAGCTGTCTTCAATCAGGGGCGACAGTGGCTCAGTTAGTATAGCATTGGCCTTTGAGTCTGAGGGTCCAAAGGCTAAAGACCTTCTCCACCGACTCCCACTGATGTCTGCTGCCGTTGTGATCTTGGGCAAGACACTTAACCCCACTTTGCTTGAAGTCTCCACTATAAGATCAAGGCTCTGCTGTCACCGACAGAGCAGCCATCCTCCTGTGGACCCATCACCTGCAGGAGGATCAGTGAGGAGCTGGTGCTATGTGAGTTGGGTGCAGCTCTGACTGCCACCACCGAACCAGAAATTGATTAATGGGAAGAAAATGGCAGATAAAACAGTTTGTCTGAATGCAGCTATACTTGGCCACTATGTTTACATTGAACTTGGCTCGGTAGAAAAGGAGAGTTGAAAGCTGAGGCAACGCGATGCGGTGTGAATGGAAACGACAACCTGGTGTTTTGGTTAAAAACACTGTATGAAATAATGCATCACTCTAAACTTTTGTTTACATATAAACATTTTCAATCTTGAGGCAATTATACTTACACGTATAGTAACACTGAACATAATTTATGTTTCCTAATACATCATTGATCTACTTTCATTTTATCCAGTTCCCTCGGGCCATTGTCTTTCACCAACGATGTTTTATTGTGAGACCGGTCTTGACACATACTGGTTTATTGTCAGGGAAGTGGAAACCAAATTCCTGAAGTGAGCAAAGATCAACTTTAAAGGTGTACTGTAGCTATAGAAAAATGTAATACAATGTTATACAATTTGGCAATCATATCCATTCTACAATGATTACTTATATATCACCTGTTTGAAAGAAAATGATTGAACATGAATGTATTGATTTGTGTGTTTACAGGAAATGAACTCTGCTGTCATCACATACTGTGGGCATTTCTTCCATGGAAACTGTCTTCGAAAGTGGCTTTACGTGCAAGAAACATGTCCAATGTGCCACCAGGCAGTGCGACCCAAAATGGAGGATGATAGCCATGGGACAGATCGCCCTGTTGCAACACCCAGAAATAACCCTGTTTTTCCAGAACAGGAAGATTTAAACAACCCAAATGAACAAAATGATACTGAAACAAATTTGGATGACCAGGACACTACAGAGGATAATGAAAGCAATCAACTAGGTGAAAATAAGGCAGACTCAAGAGGTCTACGATTCAGCTCAAGTGGAGAATTTGTTGGATTTATAAGCCCAAGTAACTCTACTGACCAGCTCGATGATAGAGCTCATGCTCCCATAGAAAATCTTGACGGACGTGGAGATGTGCAAAGTTTACAATTGACTTCTGAAGCAATGAATGGAGAAAGTAGTACTAGCTGTAATGCTGAAGAACTCAAAAACAGCTATGTTTCTTGTCTTACTGTGCCACAAAATGTGAACTTTGACATTGTTGAACCTGGAAGAGAAGCTGGTCTTTAGTGTGAGTTGTCAACTGCCTTTGAAAAAGTATTCCTCGGTCTAAACTTGAGGTATATTGACAGCAAATATTCAGATGCTCAGAAAATGTCAAACCCGTCCCGCAGGTGTGTTGGGGCGTCCCCTTTTTGTGCCTTGAAGGAAGTTGTTCAGCGAGTGACCTCTATCTTTGAGGATGTAAACTCTGCCTTTTTCTGTCAATCATTAGAAAATAATTGTACAAGTATCATGTATTCCTAAAGCCGGCTTTGGCATCAGTTTTGTACAGTGAATAGAACTGGTGATACACTTGGTTATAACTAATTTTTAATTTGGTGGTCATGGGTAAATTATGGTTTAGCACTGAATGTTCTCTTGGTCCTGTTTAACATAGCTCAAGTTTGTCCTTGAATTTTTTTCATTATTTTTGTTTACTGATATATTTTACCACTAGAATTGCCATTACATGTTTTGCCTGGTTTGGGTCACTCACAACCAGATGAAAGCCATTAATTAATTAAACATACAAGTAAAAAATAGAGATATACTATTAGGACCAAAACAGTGTAAAATGTAAATAATAATGTCAATTTACCACAACAATTTAATATCTATTTATGTCTACTATGAAATTAATCATGTCTCTATTTCACATTTTCATTAAAGACTTTTTCATGTATTTCCTGTGTCTTACCCCATCCTAATTGTGCATATATCATATTGTCCGGTTTTAATCAAGTCATCTTTTCATGTTTCTCATACATATTCTTTTTGTGTTACATGTAACAAAGATAAGTTGCACAATGTGAAGAAAATGTAAAATTGTGATGGTATCAATAGCTCAAATATAAATAACTTACTTGTGGTTTGTGACTTTGAGGTGCACTGTGATGCACATTTTCTAAATGATACCCTGCTTTACCTTGGGTTACCCTGAGCTATTGATTTGTATATCAGGTATCCTATTTTTTTTGTAAAATGTCACTATCTGATATCTGACTATCTTAACTTTTATCAGATAGTGATACAGCATTATTTGCACAACTCATATTCCAGGAACTGGTGGTCTGGCAAAAAGGGATAAAATATGGTTATTTGAAATGGCATTTACTGACGCAGGTTCTCTTTATTGACCATGTGTAGAGTTTAAGTTGTTCCACGATAAAAACAAAAAATACTGTTTCAACTCTTTACTGAACAGCTTGATCCTTTTGTTCATCTTACCCATTTCAAACGAGCGAGATCTATCATTTCTGGGACTTGTTGGTGTTTCTTGTCTAATTAAATGCTGACATGTTGAGGCTGCTGTGTTGTTTGTCAGTGGGCTTGTGTCCAATCTCACATCACAGACACAGGGCCCGCCCCGCTTCACAAACCTTCAAATACATGAAGTCCGCCGCTAGTTGGCCATCAGGCACAAAACCAAAAGGATATTGTTCCTGGCCCGGTTTGCTCCACCTGGCATTTACGGGAAATACTCACACGTAATTGAGGCCCTTGACGTTTCTGTATTTAAAGTGAAGATTTGTGAATCATTCGGACGCGCATTTCAGCACTTGGATCAGAGGAAGAACAACTCCGCATTGTCAAGAAAGGCCGTTGGGCTGACTGACCCATCAGTGTCAATTGTTCGCATTTGACCAAATCTACCCTGGCATATTCCATTTGCCACTTGGATTGTAAATAACAGATACAGAACATCAAAACAGAATGGCCTTAAAAAGGATTCAAAAGGTAAGAGGGCCTCCATTATGTTAGCGTTAGCTTTAGCATTAGCCTCCTGTCTTCCTGCTGCTAATGCGTAATGGCGGTGCGTTGTCGAAACTGTGGGGAAAAAAGCTAAAGATTTAATTGCTATAAGACTTATATAAAATAGTAATGCTTGGCGTGTGTTTTGAAATGTATATTTTAATTACAATGAAAAAAGCGAAAGACCGTGATAAGTATCAACTGCGAGTAGCTATTTGTGGTTAGCATTGTTAGCATTTTAATGTAGTTTCTCCTTTGACGCCGGTTGGAGAACACCGGGCCGCAGAAATTGCTCAACATTTCGACAAGACAACAATTGTGTCGAAGTTACGCGAACACAACTTTTATTTAGACCACGTTTCGTCTATGAAAGCCATCGTAGTTGCCCCATGCTTTGAGGTTTTACTAGAACAAATGAGTCACCGCTCTCTAAATGTGTGCTGAAGCCTTCGTGAAGCATTTCCTTGGTATGAACGCGTTATTTGTATAATGTCGCAGGGTGTGTGCGTCTCCTCTTCATAAAGGGCCGCAACAAACTGAGGAAACCGAAACTATAATGGGGTTAAAGTTGTTTTTAAGAGGTTTGGGGGTTTAGTATTTTTTTCATGCGGAACGATGGACACAAGCAATGACACAGGCTTTGTTGGGTGTGCTGATGTGGGACATTTTAAGACTACTGACCCAATACTGCCTTCAATTGTCATCTACTCGAGCAAAAATAACCGGTTTTGGTTTCGACCAGTTTTAACTTAACTATACTGTACACGTTGTTGTTGATGCTGTCATTAATCAATTGGCTATAGGCTGTTTTGAATGTGAAATGGACATCTGACAGTTCGTTCCTTTTGTGAAACTTATTTAAGACATGTTGTAAAACCAGAAATATGACAACTGCCAAGCAATGGCAGTTTTGCCTAATAACATAAACACGCTATGTCCACCGACAAACATAATTTGTAGTAATCATATTTATACCATTTTCTTTTGAAAATTGTATAAAAGACTATACAGAAAGAATGTTTAAATATCAATGTAATTTCTATAATACTATTTGTATACTTTCTCTTTTGGTCAACGTATTAATTACCTTACTTGTTTGAAAATATCCCGAATAAACATTAGAAACAATCCTCTTTGAGTTTGGTAAGTAAAGTTAAAGTCCATTAACGAGGTAATCATTGGTCAGACTGCACAAAAATGTTTTGACATGAATACAATAATACCTGGTCATATTTTTTTCAGGAGTTAACCGACTTGGGTCGTGATCCTCCAGCACAGTGCTCAGCTGGCCCAGTCGGAGATGATAGTAAGTCATATAATGTGGATTGTACAAGGGTTTATATCTAAATGCAATTTTTGTGATTTCACATTATTAGTTTAGCCATATGTTTAAATAGTTTTTTTTGTTCAAGTGCACATTATCACCACGTATAGTGCCTTTGACAATTTTACAAAATTCCTAATAGGCAAGCAGTAAAAATTGAAAGGGATATTAATGACGTAATGTTTATCTCTTAAGCCAAACTTTAATTGTAGTGTCACTATTGATTCCCATTTATTTGAGTGTTCTGATAGTTTTTTCTTTTTTCTTTCCCCTAGTGTTTCACTGGCAAGCCACAATCATGGGACCTGTAAGTATATTTTTTTCAAGCCTACATGAACTGCAGCATTTATCACATCAATCATATTTACATTCGTATGTCATTGTGCTAAATTATGTATATGTTTTTTCCACTGTACAGACGGACAGTCCATATCAGGGAGGAGTTTTCTTCTTGACAATTCATTTTCCTACAGATTATCCCTTCAAACCACCCAAGGTACAAATGATTGTGCAGAGTTTAAAAAGTGTTACAAATAAATTACAATCACAACGTTTATGTGGATCCCACACTGGGCGACTGGCATAAACTTTTCCTGAAGACTGGAAAATAAACCACAGATTTTTGACAATTATGAAATTTAAATATTGTAATGAATCACTAATGCCAATATTTCATAAGCTTGCCAATAACACTTGTAGCATCATAAGTTATTCACACACTATTTACTTCGTCAAAACTTCCTTATGACTGCCCTATGTTATGTAAAGGCTGAACTTACTGACTCCTCTGGTGTTCGCTAAACCGGAAAGCAGCCACCGAACACGTTAAGCCTTATCATTAGGGCTGGGCAATAAATTGCGCTGATGAACTTTTTTTGTTGTTGTTGAAGATGACAAAAATGTTAGATTTTGAAATTAAGGTTAGGATGTTTCTTCTAGCCTCTGGTTCTCTGGGACTATTTAGTCTAAGCCCTATAGTGAAGAGCCAGTGTATACAATAGA
>JAPMNZ010883387.1:0-10646 GCA_029875035.1 Pomatoschistus microps
GTTTTCTGCTGGATTTGGTGCATATCTGGCAACCTGAGCCAGGGAGAGTGGGAGAGGACTACAAAATATTGACTGTGACTGCAGTACCACGTTTGGCCAGATTTTTACATATTGCTCCTTTAAAACTCACAAACTAAACCTCAACACTGGTAAATCAGGTTTTCTTATGTACTTTAAAAAATACTTTAGAGTATCATACACATTATAATGCTTAGTATTATTAAAACAATGATATAAGAAGCCTTTTATGTGACTCTTTCCTTATCATTACACCACAACAGCATTAGATAACGGACGGATATATATTATTTTACCTTGACTGGGAAACTGTAATCTGTTCCTCTAAAAACTGAATTTTTAACTCAAGACTTACTTAACACCTCAGACTTTTCTCTGTTAGAGAAACACCCAAACTTCTCTTTGAGCCATAGTAACACCATCTTCCATGTGGTCTGGGAGTGCCCTGCAGGGGTCGCTTCAGGGGTCATCTCCTGAAGGACTTTGATCGATCTCAAGAGAGAATTCTCTTGGTGGGGTGCACTTTCTTCTTTCTCTTTCTGTTATGTCCTGTATGGCATGTTGTCCTATATATTGAAAAAATAACAACAAATTAAAGTCTTGAAGAAAATGATTTGTAACCAGCTTCTAAAATAACATAACCAATGAAACAAGCATGAACATGTGTTACAGTTGGCAAAATCTGTACCTGTCTTGTCCAAGTTTGTTCAGTATTAGTTTGGCATCACGATTAGGCTTTTCTCCCAAAATATAACAATAAATACTTGTGTGTTCTGTGACACCAAACTGTAAAAAGTTTGCAATGTGCAAGTTTTAATTGTTATATTATATGTCACATTGTGTTTGACACCCACTGAAAATAATTATGTGTGTGGTGGTAACATGAAATATCAAGCAGTCAAGAAGTTTCATTATTATAAGATGTACTTGTCTGTTTATTTTGTTTCATGCTTTTTGTTCAGTTGTTTATAGAAGAAGCCAACTGTGGAGCTGACGACGAGGACTCTTTAAGTCAGATTTGATGTAGATGAAGAATGAACTATGTTCAGACATGCTCTGGGACACGTACACTGCCCTCTGATGTTTGCTTTTAGCCCGTCTCTCTCCTAGTATGTTGATCTGAAACGGTAAACAGACCCTCAGCCCAGGCTTCTGTCCTTGTCCTTCATCTCGAGTTAAATATCTTGTTTCATTTTGATACCTGGGATGATAAGAAGTTTGGGGAAAGCATGAAACCCTTGTTCAACATTTGACAGAATGAATGCTGTGCTCTGTGTCTATGATAAAGAAATGTGTTTGGAATGATGGACACATGCCAGTCCAAAACACACTGTAGAGTGATCGTATCTTCTCCGGTGAGTTTGTCAGCCTGTCATGGCATATTGAGTCCATGACAAACGCTGTCTGCATGGGTTTCTCTTTATCAGGTTGGTTATCAAGATGTTTTCAAAGCCTCATTGACCACCTTAAAGAGCATCAGGGCTCCACTCTACTTTCTTCAGGGTTCGTTCTGGTTTATCTAACATTTGCCTGTTGGTTCAACTCAACATTTCTGAAAACACATACTACTTTTGATTTTGATTATTATTTTAAAAAACATTTAGAAGACTCACAAAAATCATTGAGTTTATTGGTCTAAAACTATTGTTTACACATTTATTTATGTTTTCCCACCAAAATAAGAATATAAAGTCAAAATTATGAAATAAAAAAAAAACCCATTATGAACATTTTTAATGCACATTTTAGATATTCTGCTTTTGTTTCTTGTACACTTATTTGCTCGAAATAAACAAACATGATGATAAAAAAAACATTATATCATACACTTAGGAAAAGAATAAGATCATTTTGTTTGGAAATGCTCTTCTTTTGTCCTGATGTTTGGCTGGCAGTATTGCAGTTATTGCAATAGTAACTACAATAACCGTGTCTCTCGTAACCTTAAGCCTCTTCTTTATCTGATGATGCTGTCTGTGTTCGGCACTGTCAGATTCTCTGAGCCGTCACAACAGATCGTATCAGGGCACTCCTTGCTCTAATTACCTTTTTGCTCCAAAACAATACAATCCAAAGAGAAAATACTTTACATCCATTTCATTTCCAAAGATTTCAGAAACGTTCACACCATTTTAAAAACCAGGATTCTATAATAGTCACAATACTGTTTTAGCTGCAGACATTTAAAATCATCAGACCACTTTAAATGGTCTAATGATATTTTGTGTATCGTGTAGAAGCTCAGCTCATTTACAACTGATGTAACTTTTCAATAGGACTTAGTTGACTGATGAACTGTATCAACACATGTTGAAGAAATGATAAAACACACATGTAGATATAGTTATAGATAATTTAATTTTACAATGAATAATGAATGAAGTGAATGTCAGTCCAATGATTTGTACTGTTGAGTACATGTACAGGATTCACGGTGGAGAGCTGTACAGCTTAATAAAGAGGAGACAGGACACATTCTTCACAGTTGTGACAATCATCCAGGAAACTCCTCAAATGCTGCACCTTTGAATGCACTTTGCTTAACTTATCACCTTCTGTTTGTTTTGAGCTCGATGCAAAAAAAAGTGTACTTCCTGTTTAAGCAGAATAATTTAACATTTTACAAAAAATAAATACATCATTATCTTGAGCTGTGTTTTAAGTCACTTTAAAATGTAGTTACATTACTGTAAAATATATATTTCACATTATGTTAAGCCCCATGGAGCACCATAGTCCCAAAAGTATGGATGGCAGTGATAGGCTTTGTGGAAAGATGTGACCAATGTTGATCTTAGAAAATCATCCCTTAGAATCATCTCGTCCACTTGACTCATTTCTTTGGAAATCTCTGTTTGCTGCTTGCGTTTAGTCTTATACCTGCGGTTCTGAAACCAGATTTTCACCTGGGTCTCAGTCAGTCTCAGAGCACTGGCTAAGTGAGCCCTTTCGGGGGCAGACAGATACTTTTGTTGGTTAAACTTCTTTTCCAGCTCCATCACCTGGAGGTGGCTGAAGGCTGCTCTGGAGCGCCTCTGTCTCCCATCGTGAGTGGACGCCTCAGAGGAGCTGGGACAGGGGAACTGCACACTGTCTGTGAGAAGACACCAATTAAAAACTGGCCCATCATAAAGTCTGTTCGTAAAGATGAGTTGCAGGTGGTAATGTTGACTAACAGCTGTTGTTTCATTTGGCAGTATCATCAGTGACTCACCTGTCTGCATGTGACCTGTAGTGTCCACGCTGCACTCTTCTGACACCTGCTCCTTGGTCCGCTGTGCACATCTCCCCGTCTTTGGTAAGCTCCATTTATCTCTGAATTTTGTGTCGTCTTTGAGAGCAAGTATGTCCTCTATGAGGAAAGAAGTCAGAGATTTGACTTCAGCAGACATGTCCAACTCAGCTAGAGGCTGTTGTGTGTGCTCAAACCAACTGTCTGCATTATACAAGTGAGGGGGTGGAGCTCACTGACGAGGGAAGGGGCAGGACAAAGTCACCACTTTTACTTCGGATACTTTCTTTACTTTGTACACTTTCAATTATTGTTTCATTTAAACCACTATTCTACACCACTCCGCCAAGCCATTGTGTAAATCTATGCCTTCATCACCTCCAAACCTGACCACTGCAAAAGCTTCCTCTATGGACCACATCACCCCCATCCTCAAATAACTCCACTGCCTGTCCCTTTCCACATACAATATAGGTCCTCCTCATCACCTACAGAACTCACACTCACTTCAGAATCACAGCTCGAAATCCACCTGCTCAAAACTGCCCACTGGTAAATACTATTTAGTTTTTTGCTTCTTTTTAACCTTTGCTTCTTTAACTCTGCTTTAACTTTTGCTTCTTTTTGTTACTTTGAGTGTCCAAGAAAAGCTTGGACAAAAGCTATATATGTTTTGTTATTATTATTTTGTTAACTGAAGCTGCTCGACTGTGTGAGGGGGTGATGGTATTTTCTCATTAGTTTATACATTTTATACATTATGTATATAACTTTAAGCACATTTTTTTCTTCAAAATGTCATATTTACTTTTACTTCAAAAAAATTTGAATTTGCCAATTAAATTGAATGGATTAACAATAATTGATCTTCATTGAAGGCCTATATTAATAGTTTTAAAGTGTGATAAAAAGGTGTCTTTCGTGCTCTCCCTCCTTTCGTTGAAATACCTTGCAGGCTCTCTTCAGACATTAGCTTCTGTCTTGTCAACACAGTATTTAGATGATCTTGATGATAGGTTCACCAGGCTGAGACTGTCTGCACTGTCTGCTATTTCAACTCTTCATTCATTTACAATTCATCTTTATTTCACTCACTTTAACTCTGCAGTACCAACACACCTGAAAAGCCAGTGTATTATTATCACTCTTAAGGTTTGTATTTTCTCCCTCAGATATTACTACATGTGACATTAGACACATGTTGACCTTTTTATCCCAGGAAGGCATTTTTCAACAAGTTTTCTTTGCACTGATAATTGAATAGCTGCTGTGCAGTCGATTGTTTTGTGTCATGACAATACCCAACCATAGATTGTTCAGATGATTGTCAAAGTTATCTTGCCACATCTTTGGACTTCTTACACAATGTTGTACACCTGCCTCCAACATGCAAGGCCATGGCCATTGTTGCCAGTCATACAAGTTCCACTACTTTTCTCTTCCACGAGTGCTCTCTCATATAAATACCTGCTTCTCATTCACAAATTGTTTCCTCAAAAAAAGAGAAGATAGTATAGAAGTTCAAGAATTAACATCAAATAGCTTAAGTGTTTCTCTTTAATGCTGGAGTACTCAACAATGCTGTTTGTTTCCCTCACTAGGTTTCACATACTTGTATTTTTGGTCTCGATCATCTTTTCTAGTAAGATGAGATGTACTTTATTATTTCACAATGTAAACATCCTTTTTGCTGCTTGGAACAAACAAAATGTATTATCAAAACAAACAAAACAAATATAGGTATAGCCTAAGGGATGTTTAAAATAAATCATTTATTTGATCATTCTATAGCATACAAATTATGCATGGAGACATTAAATATATTTAACCCAAAAAAATCAAATTTCTTTTTTCTCAAGGCACAGCAGGGTTGGGTGAATATTTAGTCTAAACACGTTCTGTAAAATGGTCTTGTGGTTGACCAAATAAATACAGTGTAATAAAGTATAGAGAGCAACCACACAGCACTCCAAGCCCTGCTCGCTGGCGGGTCGCCTTGTGGAGCATCGGCTGCATGTGAGATGTCAGTGGATGGTTGGTGATTGACATGTTGGGTCCTGAGTGAAGGTAAAGTGAAGAAGTTAGAGCCACTCAGTCTGTGCTTTTGTTTACTAAGCAAAGTTGGGACAGGACGAGCTTCTCCGTCTTATCTGCGGATTAGTGAGTGGGACAATAATGAGCTGGTTTGATAAAGCAGTCTGCAGGTCGACTGTCCTTTGTCCATGCTCAAGATAATCCACGGTTCAGAGTCAAACACGATGTTATATTCTGTCATTGTATTTCTGTCATTTGTGCTACGACTATTTATGTTTTTTCTCCGTGCATCTCAGTGACACGGGTCAGCGTGAATGGTTTAGGCCTGGTCCATGTACTTCCAAAAGTTTTTTTTGTTTCTTAAAAAAAAACAAAAAAAAAACATGTTTGATTGAGTATGTGTTTTTTGTTGTTGGCGTATATATATAAATCCCTTGCATAAAGCCAAACATTGAAAAATGTAAATATCATCTACTAGTAATGTTTAAAATATGTAGAAAAAAAAAGAAAAAGAAAAAGTTCTGCACGGTATACATATTGCCTGAATTGCAATCCCAATTTGAGCGGGCTCACCAGCCTCTCACGCCGTGAAAGTGTTTGTGGTCGGAGGGCCCTTCGGAGTTCAGCGCTAAGATAGATCCATGGTTCAGTGTCTCTGAAAAGTGTTCGTTCCTCCCGGTGCCTGAGCACGGCGACGCGCTGTGGAAGGCGTGCCCACCATGGTGCCCACAGAAGCGGCCGTTCTCATAATGCATGATAGAATTATAATGACCCAGAGGGAAGGGGAAGGCCATGGGGTGAGGCCCCTGGTCCCTCACCAGTACAGGCACCGTCACGATCCGCGGTGCGCACGAGAATCCCGCGAGCTCCAGGGACTGATCCTGGCGCTGCCGCCGGTTCTTGTACCTGCGGTTCTGGAACCAGATCTTGACCTGAGTGGACGTGAGCTGCAGCGTGTGGGCCAGTGCCTCCCGCTCTGCCGCGGACACGTAGCGCTGCTGCTGGAAGCGCCGCTCCAGCTCGGACACCTGCAGCTGAGAGAAGAGGACCCGGGCTCTCCTCCGCGCACGGCCCTCTGCCGTCTGCTGTGCGCCTGACCTGTTGTCCACAGGATTCATGTCTGTGCAAAGAAGATACGATCTAAGTCATTTGTATTCGGGGTCCGTGCAGTCACTAAATTATATTTCTCACAAAGTATTCAGTCAAGTGTGTGCGGCTGCAGTTAGGCCATAGGCCTTTACCAAAATGTGCATGTGCCTGTATGGTTTTGTGTAACATAGCTAACATAGCTAACATTCTGGATTACAAAAACAACCCACATCGGGTTGGTTGTCATGCATTCATTAGCCATACTGCTGGTGTACTTTTTAACACCATCAATACAAAAATGTAAAACCTTCCTTTTCCCTTTTATGGATCTTGACATTGCAGACATTATCCAATTAATTGACAACCGGCTATATACAATTAAAAACACACATACAAAAAACAATAGACCAAAATGATTTCCTTTTACACTTCCAGTGGCTTACCACATTTCCTCATTTCGTCTTCCTCCTTCCACTTGCGCAAGTGTGTGTTTTCACACACATCCATCGGCCTTGACTTTATATCTTTCGTTGAAATATGTTGGACGTAATCGCTTTTTGGTGCGACTTGGTCTGTTATTCGAAGTTCATTTTCATAATCTTGCAAATTCAAAATGTCCTTTACTGAAAAAGGTGTTGAAATTGCTACACTAGAATACATCCCAAAAAGATATGGCTGTTGCGCACGCCAAGAGACACTGCGTGCTGTGCGTCTGTCCTCTGACTGATGCTGCTGTCAGGGGTTCTCAAGAGTCGAATCAAGGGTCCAACTGATCAGCGCTAGATATCTCTGTCACCCTCCTTCAACAATACGAGCCAACACCCAGCAGCACATCTTCTCATCTTTCAAGATCAACTCCCAGAACTCCTCGTCTAAAGCTCACAGTTCATGTTTAACATAGGCCCACTGAGCACACATTGTTACTTAACCTAATTTGACACAATCTGACGCAATTGCGTCAGGCCCGCAGAATATGCTGCAAATTAGTATTTTAATTATTATAATCATTCTTACATTATTATTATTTATATTACTACTATTATCATTATTATTATTATTATTAGTAGTAGTAGTAGCATTATTATTATTATTATTATCATCATTATTATTATTATTATTATTATCATTATCATTATTATTATGATTATGAAATTAAAGAGCTATCCATAAATGCAGGCGTCCATTTGCCTATGGCGTCCATTTGCCTATGGCGTCTTGTTTAATCCACTAAGGGTGCGCTGTCCTTCGGGGTTGAGTGATCTTCGCCGATGTTGAACAGCTTTACCATCAACATTGTCTTCCAGACTCATTATTAGTGTTAGAGGCCACAACAAACAGTAACATTACACCTGATGTTGTGGAAGTGGAGAGGCCACGGCGCCAGGCGGTGATGCATGGCTGAGGCCGAGACGCGCGTGTGTCCGCCCACAGGAACAAGGCCAGACTCCATACAAGCATAATGTGTGCATGAGCTGTCTCTCTGTCCGCGCCTGGACATCTACTCCTGATGTGACGTGTGCGTCTGACAGCTGCAGCGGATATAACTCTTCACTAAAAGGAATTTTCTGGGTGATTTACATTTTAGTGTATAGTTTAGTGTGTTATTTGAAGGATATAATACCTTCAAACGATGGCTGCGCCATGGTCATTTCTATAGTCCTGCATTAACTGCTAAGCATGGGAAGGTCTGGATAGTACTGTGATGGGAGACCTCTGGGAACACCACTGTAAAGTGCCAAACTGGTGTCGTCTCCTTCAAATACTTTCTTGTCCCCATAGGTATATTTGTGTTTCTATATTTGTCCTCTGAATTTGACCCACAATGTCACAAGAGCCTTTGTGATCAGACATGGCTTGGTCAGGACCAGAGCTGCATGATTTTTCCTATTTTATATATTTTAGTGGTGGGGGAAACCGGAGCACCCAGAGGAAACTTACACATATATGAGGAAACAGCTTTCAGAAAGGCTCTGGTCCAACAGGGATACAAATTCCAGATAATCTGGTTGAGAGGCGCGAATGCTAACCAACCCTTGTTGGTGTTGGGTGGAGAACAAATGACATGTGGCCTCGCTCTGACTTATTTCAGATTTTAGATTTCCTCCATGTGTGAAGTGAATCAATAATGTCATGTGAATTATTGATATCATCAATATTTGAAGTTTTTAATTTTTACTTACTGTATTGAAAACAATGGCTTCAATATTTCATAATAATTCACTTAAAAAATTGCAACATTTACACCTCTCACTCAATTGTTAAGGTTAATAACTAAAATGCAAATCGCTATATATAGCGATTTGCATTTTAGTTATTAACCTTAATAATGAAGAAACTTCCTTAAAACTGCATAATGTCACGCAGTACAAAAATATAAACTACTTTTAACTACACTTTTTCAAAATACTTTTCATATCTTGATTTTTCAATAAAGTAAAACAATGTGTCCAAGTTATTTTATTTCCATAATGTTATGTTATCTTTTATTCATTACATCTTAGATGCAGAGGTTTAACCAGTATACGTAGAAGTTTTGTGGGACTCACACAGGAAAGGATATTACACCTGTTACCTCCAACTTCCCAAAACGTCAGTTCTCAGATTCATTCAAGACTTTTTTGAGTCTCGTTCCCGAGCAGTATGTTTTCTTTATTTCATATTGTTTGAACAGATTAATGTGGAATCAATAGATGGATGGATACTTTATTGATCCCCGTTGGAGAAATTCAGGTGTCCAGTATAGCAGCAAAAATAAAAAACAACATTGATCATTCTAAAAAGCTAACAAAAGTAATAATCAGCAACAGCCCTTCAGGTCACAGCAGCAGATATAGTGAAGCCTCTGGGTCGAGCAGGAGGGGTGGAGTAGCCTCTGGGTGGAGCAGGAAGGGTCATAGCAGCAGAGGTGGAGTAGCCTCTGGGTGGAGCAGGAAGGGTCATAGCAGCAGAGGTGGAACATCCGGAAGTCCACTATCCTTATTATCTCATGATGGCAAACAAAGGATACTATGTTTGAGTTCACATAGATACAAATTGGACAAACTTAAGCCAATTACAGCCATGATGACAAGCAGTCTAGGCACAGCATGTAAACCTCTGACCTCCTGATGATGTGATGATGGATAAAAGCTGAAATAAATCATAATTTCCCCCAAATATCTTGACACTTATACATTATTGATGTATTGATCCACCTAACCTGTTTTTACTAGTGTGCATGAAAACTTGATCTCAAATCTATATTGAAACCATTCTGACTTGTGGGTGCAACAACATCAACATTTAGTCTCAATGTTTCAGCAGTCTGAAAAATTGAAACGATTCTGACAGATGTCACACATTAACTATCCCGAAGTGGATTAAAGTGTTTTAGACTAAACTTGATAATGCTGTATGTACTACGAGTACTGTATCTAATTTGATCCTGTAATATTATAGTATATAGCTAAACTTGCAATTGCCTTTTTAAAACAAAACAATTAAATCTACTGTTAAATTTTTTGGTCATTATAAGTAAATCACAATTGTAAATTCTCAAATTCTCAATTTCATTAGAGTCGCTAAATACTCTGCCTATCAATTGTCACTTAATGTCAAACAAAATCACCAGATCGTCATATAGTCAGAGCCCGAAACCTGAACTTCAAAAGACAGATGGAGGCCCAGGGAGGTTTGACACCTTGGGGCATTGTGGTCTAGTTTGATGGGTAAATTACTTTGTGATCATCAGTGCTCAGACTGTGCTCATGGCTGTGTGTATTTCACTCACTCCTGCATGTATTGTCAAAATCTTTCCGTTGCTGCCTCCATTTGTTTCCTTGCTGTAATTCAAGACACTTGTTAAGTTAAAATTGCCACCAAATACCCCTAATTCATCATGCTCAAAAATAGCTAGTTGATGGCTCCTGAAAGAGGAGACAGAGGACATCACCGCACATGTGCTGACTGCCTTTGGCCAATACTGTAAGGAACATATTCTGCAGAGAGGGGCAATCATACCAACACCATGTTGAAACACAGATTTTTTCTAATGCACCTAGTCAAATCTCACTTGAAATTGCGTTTCTTGAGTAAGTTTTTCCACAATAAGAAACTAAATTTCCTATTTGTATTTTGTGCTACCACTAGATGGCTCTGCCTCACTATAGGAACTTACAGCCATCATGTGCACCTACTGAAAACTCCAAATAGAAGAAGAAAACATACATTTGTATTAGCTTTATATGTATATTTCAGTATTAACAATCTGCTAATGCTTCACACATATATATAT
>JAPMNZ010883425.1:0-11420 GCA_029875035.1 Pomatoschistus microps
TCTGATCATGGAAATGTTTGAATGATTTGTTTGAATGATTTGAAACTTGTATAATTATGCATTTTCATGAAACGAATAAAAAAGAACCTACCTAATCCCAATTTTAAAAAAAAATACATTTTGTTTCTCCCAAAAGAACAAATCTTGCATTTTGTAAACAAATCCGACCACAACACATGCTGTCTTTATTTTGTTAGAAAATGTGTTATAATTTATATACTAACTGTTGATTGGCTTAAAATAAAGATCTAATGATGTGACAGAGGCCAAAAATGCATGCATGTGAAAACCAGTGATGGAACTGGTTTTGAGCGGTAACTTGGATTACATTACCGGTACATTGTTTGTTTGTGGTTTCAAAGTTAGGTACTTCAGCTTTACTGTATTATGCACGCAGCACAAACCTGTCTTGCTACTAATCTGCTTCACCTTTGATTAGTTATTGATGTTTGCAGCTGCAGTCAAAGTTGGATTGTGATTTTTTGAAAGGTTTGAAACAATGTCACGTTTTGAGTGAAAAGATCAAAGGGGTCTGAAGCATCAGACGTGGGCATGCTCTGACAGGACTCTTCGTTACTGAGAGCTGGAATGTTTACCTTTAGTTTACCACCTCCTGTTTTTACATTAGATCAACATTTTGAAGTGTGTTGAGTCATATCATTTCCCAGTCATAGTCTGTACATGGGTAATCATTTACTTACAAAGTGTTAATATACCTTGTATTATTACAAATCTTCTCTCTGTGGGACGAGGAAAGGTTCTCTTATCTTATCAAATAGGATTGCCAATTTACAGATCAGCTGGCAGCACCTGCTTCTCCCCAATCACAAGACAGATTTAGAAAAGAATGGTGAGAATACATTTATATCAAACAGATAAAAAGACTGCTTTCTGGGCAGCAACATACTCACATAATATGTATCATTTTGTTTCATTCTCTTTTTTATTGAGTGGGGCTTCTTACAAGAAATATCAATTCAGTTTGTCCACATGGATGTATTATATTTTCTGGATAGGTATTGTTAGCTGAAGCTGGGTCCCTGCCGGATGGTAGACCACCTGGGTTACTCCAGACCAGATTACTGTGCAAGGCCGCGGGGTCACTTGCACTTGCCATGAGAAAAGGCCATTGATTTGAAGGGGCAGAAGACCGCTGGGCGTGGACTGTCCTCAGCTTCCACAGATGAGCATTTTGTTAGTTGTAAAGATTGTCATAGCTCCTCCTCTTCCCTGTAATCCAACAATAAACCACACCATAGATTCCAGTTCAGTTGCCAGAAGCTTCAGTGCACATTTTTACTAACTACAACATTAAAACACAGCACAGGAGAACAACATGCTTAAAAGGCTCTTCCTGTTTTATCAAGTTAGTTTCTGTAGTATTTATATAAAATGACAGCCTTGTTATGATATCATCCATTTTATTCAAATTGTTTGAATTATGCCTATGCTATTTGTATGATGTAACACAAAGATAAAAGAAGGTCGCCCACCATTACCCTTTGACTGAATAGTAAACATTTACTGAGTCATTTCCCAAAACAGACACCCACTGAAGAAGATTCATTGTGAGGAGAGAGCAGAGTTCTAATAGTCTGTGCAGATGAGACTCAAAGTAAACCCGTTAAAGACTGTAGTTTTATGACTCTGTTCACAGCATGTTGACACTGCTACAGGCCTGCACTTCCGCTGTAAATGAATTACAATCCTTTAGGCTGTGTTTAAAAGTAACATCTTGCCAACACATGAGTTTCTTGTAAGTTCAATGCTGGGGTACCTTTCAAACCACAAAAAGTGTAGTGAATCTATCTAACTAGTTCCCCGCTCTGAAAACAGTTGGTTCTATTAACTACTATTTTGTATGTGTAGATTTCTCAGCCTCTGGGACATCTTTAGATCAACCTTTTCAGATAGAATATTTTAAAAGAGTGGCCCTTCCTTACTCAACCAATCAGCTCTCAAGCATTAAAACTGATGCACAGGGCTTCAAATAAGATAAAGACATCATGTGTGTACTGATTTGTTCACAACATTATACTTTACAATACGTTATGTTCAGACAAGCAAAATGTACTGTGCATATTAGGTGAAAAGTTAGGTGTCCTAGCTCTAAAAAGCGAAGTTTAATTATTTTTTGTCTTTGTTTATTCTCTTCAGAACTCTAACAATACCTGCACATTGATGCCCACGATGGTGTCCAAGCCGTTTTACCGACTGGATGTATTTAACAATGAGATGAGAGGCGTCCAGTTCACAGCAGTTCTCATCACCATACACCAACAGCTCACTCTGGGACACTTTGGGACATCAGACGGAAGAATATTACAGGTACAAACTTTGACTTTTTGTGTTTGTGTTGTCCAAACAAATTACACCCAGAATAAAAAAAAACAATATACAATGAGAAAAGAAATACTTTGACCTTTCCTGAGTTAATTTAGAGTGTTTTTGCTGAAAAAGAACCAAGTATAACTTTGCACTTGTTGAGTACAGACCTTGGCCAAGAGGCGACCTATTACAGTACAAAATGTTTCCATTCATTGCACAAAATTCAGCAGTGCTTTTCTGTCACACCAAACTTTGGGCCCATGTTTGGAGCGCCATTGGTGACACTTAAGGACTATTATCTGATTTGTGGGAACAACCAGGAAGTTCCTCTTTTTTTCTTTAAAAAAAGTCCTGCATCCAGACAGCGATATAGATCACCCCCAAAATGAATCACTTGTTCACTGGACCAGTGCAAACATTTCCCAAACATTGAGGTTGGTTGCGTGTGGAGGTAATTAAACATTAATTCTTTAAATAGTATAGATAAAGTCTGGAGCCCTGCAGCCTCCTTACAGAAGAATTTAACCCTAACCCTAATCTCTTATGACTGCCCACCTTTACTAAAGATTTCATTTTTAAAAAATCATTATTTTTTACAAATACATACGCATAAATCTTTAAATTGTTTTAAATCAGTATTTCATTATATATTTATCTCAATTGCTTGTGGTGTGGACCTTTGAAGGCACACAGCAGTGGACATGAGCTCCCCTGGACCCCAGGCGTCCGTCTATGTTCAGAGACCAAGTGCAAATGAATGAATAACCAATGATCATATTACCGGCTCAAAAAAGTAACCGGCTGAAGACTCCAGCAATTACTCAACATTTGGAGAATGAGAAACACCTCTTTCTTAAGTCTTAATAATGTGGGTTGTTGTAATATATTCTCCAATGGGAGGATGTTAAAGCACTAGTGAGTTTGAATCTATATATACTCCTCCAACTAATAATGAGTCCTTTACTTTTAGTAAAATGTAAGACAAATAAACAAGACTAATGAGTTGTGCATATTCTGCATTAGTTTGACACTTTAATGAACTGCTGTGTTCACTGTGGTGTTGTGCCGATCGTGTGACGCAGCCTTTTGTTTATGTTTCAGATTATTCTGACATTGTCCAGTCGCACAGTTTATGCAAACTATTCTCTGGGCGAAACTCAAGTGTCAAGAACCGCAGCGGTGACCGAGGACTCCCTTCTGTTCGTGGTCGGAAACAAGGTGAACTGAATGATCCTCATCCTTTTGATTGGATGGAACAAAAACATTGCATCTAAACACATGACGATAATAACAGTTCTTTGGTCATATATCTATACCAAATATCCTTAAATCCATAATGTTCATGCAAAAGGTTGAGATTCACGTTTTTTAAAATAATGTAACTACTCAAATGTTGAACTATATTTTTTTCATTAGTTCCTCAAAGTTATCCAAGTTTGATGTTACATTTTTAAGCCATTTGATGTGTGTTAGATGTACAATAGCTGCCATCTAAAAGGTACTCAACATAATACACCAACAAATCATTACCTTCCTCGAGTTATAAGAGATCCTTTATTTGTGCCACAGAGTATTGGAGTCATGTCAACCGAACATTTACAAAAGTACAGTATATTTTGAACACTTTCCCATTCCTTTATTTGAGTATACAATCGCTTATAATGATTGATTTCACAGTGACAAATATTTTTGAAAAGATCCAAACAATTATTACCTGCAGTTTTTAAACCTTGTTTTATTCCTGTACTTTTTTTTACCTTGTTTTGTGTAAGTACTTGCCGGGGAGGGGGGGTGGCAATGACAGCTTCCACCCAACGCTCATAGCAGCAGACCCTCGCTGATCCTCCTGCAGGTGGTGGGTCCACAGGAAGATGGCTGCTCCATCAATGGAGACACAGACTTGGTCTTTCAGCAGGGGCTTCGATTAAGTGTCATGGGGGGATTGAACCTGCGACCTTCAGGCCCAAAGAACAATGTTCTACCAACTGAGCCACTGTCACCCCTTAAAGGGGTTTATTGCAAATGTCAAATAAAATGAACCTGTTATTTCAGCTGTTCAAGGTGCCCTCCACTGGCCCTGGCTGCACTCACTTCATCACGTGTGCTAAGTGCCTGACCGCTCCCCTCTTCATGAAGTGTGGCTGGTGTTCCGGCGGTTGCTCCCGACAACAAGAGTGCAGCTCACACTGGAGCCAGGACACCTGTTCCCCCGTCATCACTGAGGTACCTCACGATTATCAACTGCAACCTGTTTTCACCTTATTAACACTAGGACTCCCATAATTCTCAAAGTACAACAACTCCCAAAGCAGTCATTTTCAAGGCTCCCTTTTCAAAATGATGAAATTCTGAAAAAATACCCCAAATAATTTTTTGTTTTTTCACTGCTTTTCATTAAGATTACTGTAAGTAATTCATACGTTTTTCATCTTTTATTTTCCATCCGGGCGACACGGTGGCAGAGTGGATAGCACTCTCGCTTCTCAGCAAAGAGGTCCTGGGGGCGAACTCTGGTCGGAACAGGGCCTTTCTGAGTGGAGTTTGCACGTTCTCCTGTGTCTGCATAGGTTTCCTCCGGATGCTCCGGTTTCCCCTACCACTAAAAACATGCACAATAGGTATCAATGTAATGAGTGAGTGAATGAATGGTGTTGCTTGGGGCTTTGATGCACCAGAGTGTTAAAGTCTCACTTCTGTCATCACTGTGTGGAGAGAATGAAAAATATCTGAACTCTGAACATTGTAAAAGTTTTTGCGTGACCTTGGTCTGTAAACATGTGTTATGTAAATAAAGAATACTTACTTACTTACATGGTATAACCGGGTCATGAAATACAGCAAAACTAAATGCTAGCTGCTGCAAGTAAACAGTGTGTTGCTATGGTAACTAGCACTTGCTGCAAACTGAGATCAGCCCTGTGTTCACCGTCTAACTCATGTGCAGACGATTAGGCTGTCACCTTAGAAATGTGAGTGTGTGATGGATTGTGGTCGGGGAAGCTATTACCACAGAATGACACATGATGAAATAATAGATGAAATAATATATTTTTCTGTTGCTACAGTTTTACCCTAAAGTGGCCCCTGCTGGCGGGGAGACTGCACTGACGCTGTGTGGATTTGACTTTGTGACACGGCCGTCTCTGACCATCACTGACCAAACTCACATCATCACTGTGGGGACAGAAGGCTCCTGCTCCCCTCTGCCCACACAGAGCAGCAGCACAAAGTAAGCCATACAAACCAGTAGGACCTGAATTTATCTGACAGGGATCAATAAAGTATCTATCTATCTATCTATCTATTTTAAATAAATAATCAGTTTTGAATAAGGGGTGTAGACATTTCACTTTCCTCTCAGACATTTAATTTGACTAAACACAATTCAACATACTAGATCTACATCAATATTTCTATATTCTATATTATTTTGTGATGTTTCATGTCTTCATATGTTTATATTTTTCCTCTGAGTAATATTTATCACATGCTATATATCATTATTGTAATTCAAAGAGAAAATAGAGACAAATTATCTGATCAAAGGCAGAAACCTTGTGACCTGAATACATTTACCTGAATATTGAGTGTGCAATACTAATGAAACCATAACTTTTTGATGTGTGCAATGTCTACTTTTTAAATGTATTAAATTATCAACCAACTATTCCTTTTCTTGACTTATAATATTACTGTGTTCTATAAAACAGACTGGTTTGTAAGATGCATAACCACAGGCCGAAGAATAATGTAAATATTACTCTACAAGTGCAAGAGACGTCAGGGCCGGGCCGCTTCACCATTAAAGGCCAGACTCAAATTCTGGGATTGTCTTTTGTGGTAAGACCAATTACATGACACAGTTTTTTTTTTCATTTATTGCACACGATCCAATACTTTTCTCAAAACAGATGCCAACTTTATCTGAAGTCACACCGGACTTTGGGCCCATGTTTGGAGGGACGTTGGTGACACTTAAGGGCAATTATCTGAATTGTGGGAACAACCAGCAAGTCCTTATTGGAGATAAACCATGTAACATTATACGGTAAATACGATGAAATGAAATAAGGTTTTTTGATCTCACAATCGAGACATTTGCAATAAGTAAATTTCATCATTATATCTATTGTAGACTATTTTTCACTTTCATTTTAATATCCGTATATATTCATGTTTCCTCAGTGCAAAGGATGAAAGTGAGTCGTCCTCTTTGATCGAGTGCCAGAGTGCGTCTGCGGCGGCTGTGGGGAAGGTCCCTGTCGATGTGTTTATTGATCATTTTAAAGTGAACAGCTCCAAACACTTTGACTACAGAATAAATCCCTCCATCACCTCCATAGAGCCGCACTGCAGCTTTAAAAGGTAGGATGGACAATTATCAGGTTTACTGGAGTGACTTTATTTTTTATTTATTGTAGTATGATGAATAATTAAAATCTGTTTTAACTATAGCGGCTCCAAACTGTGGATCCAGGGCAACAACTTGACTTCCGCTCACAAAACTGTCATTCTTTTTAACTCACTCAACCCTTCCCTGCAGAAATCCTTTCCCCTTAAACAAGTAAGTGTTGGATATGTTGAATTTTGTTTTTTTAAACTTAGTGCTTTGTTGCAGATCATTACTCTTCTATTTCTGTGACTTTGAAAGATTGCTCAAGAAAATAATGCTAACGACAAAATTGTTTTAGTTTGGCAAGATATGAAAGCCTGACCAAGAGTTATATTGGCTTTTGTTATTTTAGTTATTAAATACAGCTTGATTGTTAATAACACTACAATTTGGTAACTAGTAAAATGTAATTAAAAATTTAAAATGATCTTTAATCGATATAATTGATTAATTGTAAAGCCAAATGTTGCTGGTTGAATAGAGTGACCTAAACATGTGTTTGCACATGTGTGTCCAGGTTTGCAGTGGCCCAGTGAATGCCTCTCATATGCAGTGCACGACTCCAGTGTTTCCGGAGGATCTGCTCCAGGATAAGTCGGACTCAGGACGTCTGTCTGTTCACATGGACGGAAAGGATTTCCTGTGGCCTGACCGCTTTGACTATCATCCCGACGCCAAAGTCATCCCCTTTGAGAACGATGACCGTCTGTTACTGCTCAAGCCAGGGGACACAGAGGTGTCACTGCACGTATGTATTCAACTGCCCAGACATTCATCGACTACTACTTCAGAAACGTGCACTATGACATTTATCAAAACAAGATTAGGAGATCCTTTATTTGTACCACAGTGTGGACATGTCACTGTTGCATCCCTATTTATAGAACAGAAGGACAGTTGCTTTACTCAGTTTAGTTTCATCATGTATTAACTGTGAGTGGGATCAACTCTCTCCTGCAGTAGTTCCCAAACTCTGGCTTCTCAGGTGGCTGCTCAACCTCATACTCCACAGGGTGCCTTTAAGAATTTGGGATATACAAAACAGAGCTAGTCTAACCCCGGGGGTGGAACACAGCATGTTATCAAATGGAATGTGTAGCTTTCTCAAAAGTATTCACACATTGATTATTTATGAATGGGATTTACATTTTTCATAACAAACAAGTTAATGTGTTCAAGGACTATTGACTTTATTACTTTTTAGCACCACAAGCTGAACACCTGTATGAAGATCATGATGACGGTTGGAGGAGTGGATTGTAACGTTCAGGTTTTGTCCAACGAGCTCACCTGCAGAATCCCTAAAGGAGTCGTCATCCCCACAGAAGGACTGCCAGTCAACGTGAGAATGCTTCTGCTCACAAAACACAGAAATCACAGTAAAGCTGGGAATAAACACAGAATGGACTTAGATCCTGTGCACTTGTCCAGGTCAAACTCAGATGCAAAGACTTAGGCCAAGACTTTGATTTTGGCTTATAGTACATTTTCTCATTTCTCATATTTTTACAATCTGTGAATATAAATAGTCCGTCACATATTAGTTTTACATTGTAAGATGAAGTAAATGCAAAAAAAAATGTATCGTTTAATTTTCCAAGTTCATCTATGTGAATGTAGGTCTTTACTCAACAGGCAGTTGTTCAGCCCCAAAGCTTTTATAAGAATATTGTTATTTCGTAATCCCCATGGGGACACTTTGCAGCTTCATCATCATGAACACAACTACAATCTTACTTTTGAAACCACTGCCTTCGGTTTTGATTTACATGTTACACACAGAGTACTCTCTATACACATGTTATTTATTTGCATAGTTAATTATTTATTTCTTCTGAACTCTATTATCACTTGTATCTTCTGCTAAAGGTAATTGTGAACGGAGAAGTGCACAACGTGGGGACAGTGCTCATCAATGAAGGCAACAACAGCACCGTGATCGCTGGAGTCATGCTGGGAATCCTCTTTGCTTTAGTCGTGGGAGCGTTATTTGCATTAGCTGTCATGAAACATTTGAGAAAGAAAAACAGAGGTAATGTGATTGTGTATATTGTCTTAATAATACAATTATCTATAATAAAACAGTGTTTTATTATCTTATCTAACCTTCTTTACCTGTATTATTTCAGCTAATATTGAGAACCGCTTGTCCACAATGATTTCCCGGAGTCGAATGGGCAGTAATTATGAAATTTCTCCTACAGGTGACTACAGACGAGGTAGAATGTTTCTGTTGGTTTCTCATCTTTTGATTGTGCTAACAATTTATTGATTGACCGGTTATTGACCGTTCAAGGCCCAATAGTAAACTGGTAATAATAATTCATATAGACTTAAAAATAGACATTATAAATATATTATATATAAATATAAGATAGATTATAAATAATTATTTTCTGTTTTGTTTCATTAAATTTTTTAGAATAATAATAAGATTAAAAAGAGGAACTACAATAATAATAATAATACAAATTCAAACATTATGTATAAATAATGTATTACTTAGCAACAAAACTACCCCCTCAATGCTACAAAGTTAGAGATTAGGGAGCATGTATTTAGTTAGTAGCACAATTATGTTATTATAAATACACATTTCATCCATGAGCTCAAGGGCGATCAAAAATATCTCAGTTGAGCAATGTACATAAACAAAAAAAAGCAAAGATTTGTTTTTATTTTTTTGTATCACATTTATTCTAAGACTTTGTTCTTGTCATGTCGTTGTTAGAAATTTCACATCTTTTTTGTTTTACATTGTGCTTGTGTCCTTTCCCTCCTGCAGTGGATCTGTCCAGTCAGACTTCTGGCTCTGGTATGGCCTTCCAGGGCTTACTGTACGCTGCCAGCTATGACCACCTGGCTGTGCCCCTCGTGCCTCGAGACAACATCTCCATGGTCAGCCTGAGCTCAGAGCTGCTGGAGGAGGTCAAAGACGTCCTGATCCCTGCGGACATGCTCAGGCTGGAGAACAGCCAGATCATTGGGAAAGGTAGGGCTTTTATGGTTGTGAAATTCTGTACAAACAAGTCCCTTGTTCACATTTACACAAAAACTGCAAGATAAAGTTAAAAGAAAAAAACGTTATTAGAAATTACAATGAATACATAAAAAGAGAAATTAAGGCACTGCAACACAATGTTCAAGACATTTCCCTCTCTCCTCCCTCTGAAGTGGCTTTAACTTTTCCTGAAGTTAAAGTCCCAGGCAACAGAACAGATTATTCACATATTCATATTATTATAGAGAAAACTCCCCTTTGGAAAGTTATCTACTGTAGCTTCAACTAATTGAAATTACTGTATAAGGCTATGGTTAATGTGTACTGTATTTCTCCCATGGAGAAATGTATTACAATTCTGCCTTTATGTTGCTGGTCTCCTACTCAGTAATATAGCACACTGACATTAGCGGTGGAGGTGGGGTGTTATCTAATGGAAGATTTAGCTTTCTTGGATTAATCCACATATGGACCATTTATGAAATGTGTCATAACAATCAAGTATATAATGGGCTTTAGCAAATGTCAACTTCATCACCTCCTCCTCTGTATCTCTTTCATATCCATACTGTCCTGTCTGTCAGAACCTTAGATGCCAAAACTTTTAAATGTGTCATTTGTATAGCATTGTGTAAAGAAGGGCAAAATAGTGTTTTTAATTAGCCAGTCCTTGATCAAAGTATGTTAGTTTATATAGGAAACACAAATGATCAGGTGATGACTTCTTCAGTCAGTTTATAGATTATTTTTGTAATAATATACAAATATTCACTTGTGTTCTGTGCATTTTGATTTTGTGAATATATTTTGAACTGCAGGACACTTTGGCACAGTCTATCATGGATATTTAATCGACAGCAACAAACAAGAAACCCACTGTGCAGTAAAATCACTCAACAGTAAGTATCCGGCGACTAAAACCAGCTCACTTCCTATTCTTTTGGGACTTATGTTTTAATAATAGCATTTATTGTCTGGTCAGGAATTTCGGATCCCAGAGAGGTGGACCAGTTTTTACGCGAGGGAATAATAATGAAAACCTTCCATCACCCTAACATTCTGTCTCTGCTGGGCATCATGCTGCCTAAAGAAGGGCTCCCCCTGGTGGTACTGCCATATATGAAACATGGAGATGTACGCCACTTCATCCGTTCAGAGAAAAGGGTGAGGATTCTGCTTTGTTCAACATGTATATATTCTTGGAAACCTGCCATCATCATTACTGGATCGTCATTACTGTTCATGATGCTCCACAGAATCCCACTGTGAAAGATCTGATAGGATTTGGGCTGCAGGTGGCTAAAGGCATGGAGTATTTAGCTCAGAAGAAATTTGTTCACAGAGACCTGGCTGCTCGAAATTGCATGTGAGTTTATTAATCATTTACCCAATCACTACTAGAGGCCTTATTTAACAAGTGTTTGTCCATGTTTGAAAGTTAGCACCACTTACTATGTCTGCAAATTGATTTATTATGCACTTCATCTTCGGCTCCAGTTATAAAAGTAAAAATAGAAAATAGTATGAAAAATAATCTACATGACATTTCTTAAAATTACTACTATACATAAGTGCGGTAAGTTCACACTATGACCACTTCAACACAGTTCTATGATTATTTAGATCCACAAAAAATATTGGTGACTATTTTAAGGTGACAGTCACTTATCAATTAACAATGACATGGAAAGTTTTAAT
>JAPMNZ010883685.1:0-13781 GCA_029875035.1 Pomatoschistus microps
GCACACTGCCCTCGCAGCTGCACTCGCTTCGCTCTGGTTTATCCACTGGTTGAACGCGGTCTTGTTCAAATATTTTGTATGAGAGCATGAGTTTTTTGGGGCCAGGGAGGTGGTCTGACATGTCTGCCAACTATTGGCAGGGAGTATGAATACATTTTGACACTGTTTGACACAGATAGCCGTTTTAAAAAGTACCAGCTTGTCTCGAGGGTTTATGACGAAACACAATCTGTAGCGGTCGGTCTTGAATCCGTGGCGGTGCGCCACAGATTCGCCTATGTGTGGGAAACACTGCCTTTAGCTTATTAATTGTATCACACTCACCATTTTCTGCTTTTATATTATATAATGTATTATAAATGTCATTGAAATCCAGTCTTGACCGTAAGTCTTGAACAAAAGTCCATATAAGTAAATTGGCTCCAGCTAGCTTATGTTCAAATACTGTCTCTGGTCGTAAGTTGATTTCATACATATTTTGGAGGCCCCTGATATATAAAAAAAAGTGTACTATTCTTTACAAACTCACCTGCTACATCTGTGGCTACCAGCACAGGCAGATTCCTCTTCTTAAAATCAGAAATGACCTTGTTCCTCTCACTCTGGTCCATGTCTCCGTGAAGCAGGCCCAGACTGTAGCCCTCCTGGGTCAAGTTTGTGGACAGTTCTTCAGAGTTTGCCTTCTTCGTGACAAAAATAAGCACTGAGCCTGTGGAGGTGAACTCGACCAGCCTCCGTGTCAGCCAGTTCCACTTGTCGGACGGGGTGTGAAGCATCTCCACCACTTGAGTGACGTCCTCGTTGGCCTAAAAACAGATGAAACACGGGTGAGATACTGAGAAGCGGGTCAGCAAAAAGGATTACATCAACATCATTACATTAACTTAAATAATAAAACTGAGGTAAATGTCAATCCTTTCTTTATCGTAATCTTTATCGTATAGTGCCATTCACAGACCAGACTCACAAAGCGATTTACCATTGTAGTGAGCAGTGTTAAGTGCTGTTGCATCTTAATACTATTGTTAGCTACTTTTAGAATGTATTTGTTTTGTTTTCTATGCTAGGATGGATGTGTTTTTGCTGCTAATGGAAACCTGAATTTCTCCAACAGGGATCAATAAAGTATCTGTCTATTAACGCCAGACCTATTGTACACGTTTTTAGTGGTAGGGGAAGTATTAGAGCAACTTGATTTTTGAATACCTGTTCCTGATTGTTTACAGAAGAATCCTATACCATTTATGTAGTTATAATAAAGTTTATAGTTTTAATAAATGAATATGTTTGTCAAATGGTTTATTTCTGTATATTTTGTCTAGTTCTTGTTTTGTATCTTGTTTGTCGTGTATATTATAACCTTGCATATTGTTTGAATTATAAGTCTTACCTACTAGCTGTAGATTAAATTATACTTTGAGAACTTACAAGAAAGTGTGTTTGAAGTTAAATATAAATTCCTACCTCTCCAATGTCTCCTTGCACAACTCGAATAGGATCCACCAGGATGTCTCTGGCCAGTCTCTCTATCTTCTTCCGAAAAGTAGCACTGAACAGAAGGGCTGCGAAATACATAACGAAAATAGTATTTAGCGCCACAGATATAAAGATAGACTTAATCGAGAAAAAAATTATCTTACTTTGTCTGTCTGGACGCACGTGGCTGGCTACTGATCTAACCTGGTATTCTGGGAAATAACAAAAGGGACAAATGTATAAGAACAAGTTACATGTAAGATATATTGTGTGTGTTTTAAAGTAATAACCCACCAAAGCCCATATCAAACATGCGATCTGCCTCATCAAACACCAGATATGTGACCCTCTGCAGAGACGTGGCCTTCTTTTTAACGTGGTCAATTAGCCGACCCTATCAAGCATGAAAACATAGTGCTGTTAACAGAACCGTGACATGAAGTTCATATATTTAGAGCAGATGTTTCTTACCGGGGTGCACACAACTATTTCTGCTCCTTCCTGAAGAGCCTTGGACTGCTCCCACATGTTTCCTCCTCCGTATACTGCCACAGACCGCAGCGAATAAGCTTTCCCAAAACGCTTACACTCTGAGTGAATCTAAGGGGAAATCTACATTTTATTATGATTTTAGATAAAGAAAAAAAAGGCTCCCACTTTGATCCTTGATTCTCTATATCGATGTCAATACATTTAGCAATATCTTTTATTGCCGTCAAGTAAAATACATGAAGCAATGCAATCATTTAACCTGTATGGCTCCACCCACACTTTTCAGGTTAAGTTATGTACAGTATTTTGGTTTATGAATGTACATGTATATAAGATTGTATGTTAAAGTAATGTAAATACTGCAACTGCCAATGTAAATATATGTATACCCTGGCTCATATGTATAATCAAAAACAAAGAGGTCTTGTAACACAATGTCATTGGTTTGTTTAAATTCTGGCAGTATATAACACTCCAATAGGTTCCACATTACCTGCTGACAAAGCTCTCTTGTTGGACAGACAATGATCGCAATGGGACCGTCTCCTGGCTGTAGCTCTTTCTGGTCCATGATGTGAACCAACATGGGCCAAATGAAAGCTGCTGTTTTTCCACTGCCAGTTTTTGCTATACCGATCATGTCACGGCCAGACAGAGCAATGGGTACACCCTTTGGAAACACAAAAGTGAGAGAGAAATCAATTGTACACAATCGGTATTGGAGAAGAGAGTGCATGGAAAACCCATTTTATACCTGGCACTGAATTGGAGTTGGTTGCGTGTATTCTGATTTGCGTATTTGGTGCATCAGTTGTTCATCAAAGCTAAAGTGGGCAAAACTAGTGCATGGCTTTGGAGGAGCTGCCCCAGAAACCTAAAAAAATATTGAAAGAAAAAATATCAATCGTCCATCGTTGACAATTGCATTATTTATTACTTACCTTCAAATTCAGTTTTTGCCTGAGCTCTACAACCTGTGTTCCATTGAGGCCATTGAGCTCCTCATGTTCTTGATAGAAGTTTTTCTCAAATGGAGCATAATCAATCTGTTTAGGAACATATATATCAATGAATACTTCTATACAAGGATGACACTTATCCACGTTGTGTATAGATTGTACCTCTGAATGGTCAATGGGTGGAAGGGGCAAGATAATTTTCTTTGTGGTAGAGGGAATGGGGTTTCCATCACTGTCATAGTCAACATTCTCCTCCTCTTCATCCAATGTCAGCCCTGCGGTGGGATTCTCTGCCATGTAACGGAAGTAAGCTTCCTGCAGAGAGCAGAGTATATTGTGTTACAGAAGATTACGTGGTAATGATTAAAGGTGACTAAAACTACCAGACAGCAGCTGCAAGGGCCAATCATGAGAAACTGACCACAAAGTCAACATGCTCTAAAGCCGGGGTACCTACTTGATCAGTACCATTTGTCTATCACCAATTCAGACCACAATTTGCCTACTGCGTTGAATTGTAAGATTTATTGATTTCAAGCATGCAAGTGGCTTTATGTTATGGAATAGGAGCAGTAGGCAATATAGCTCTGAAGCTGCATGTCAACAAACAAGACATTTGATTTAAGAGATAGAAGCTGCTGCAAGTTGACTGCCTTTTTCCTCCTTTCATCAGTTCAAAACATGTACCCCAGCTTTAATAAAAAAGCCATATTATTTTACATATTATGTGATATACGGTTTATGGAAATGCAACCTGCTGAAGTAACATGGGGAAGATATGTGATATAGAGACCTCCTTTGGTGGCAATAAGACTTAAGACTATGAACTGTGGAGGGCTCACTCACTTGTTCATCCTCCTCTTCAATGTCATCACGAATACCCCTGAAAACAGAAGCGGAGAAAAAAAACTTCCCTGCGGCTTGTTCACACACCCACGTCAGCCCCTTTAACCCTATATAAAAGCAATTAACTTACCTGACATAAATAAAATGCAAAATAAAAGTAGGGTACACAAGCTATTTCAATATTATATACAAAATGGCAAAAAAGTGTCTTACTTGTCAGGAATCTCTTGCTCTTTTTCTTCCAATTTCTTCATATCTTTAGCAGCTTGGCTCTAAAGCAAACAATACATTATCACTATGAAAATAAGATATAGCTCTAAATATGTGTTTTTTCTCTTCTAATCACCTCAACTTCTGCCATAAAAGCATCCAATGGGTCATCTTCACTGTCTGAACCCCCACCGGACTTCATCTGCAGCCGTGTGGGGGAGTTCTCCGCTGGAATATAGGGAAGATCCACATTGTTGCTAGCGTCCTCTTCGTCATCTTCAAAATACCTTTTAAAATAGTATTCATGATGGGTAACAAACAAACACTTCTGATTTCTCTTGAATTAATGTGAATATTACAGGTACTTACGCATTTTCCTCATCAAAGTTGGCTCGTTTTGTTCCTATTTTGTAGAAGGAGGGCAGCTGCTGGTTTTTGCCATACACACCGGATCCCGAGCTGCCAAATGTATTATGTGATTTGTGTGGAAGTGGTGCTTCTTCTTTTTTCCCTCCAAGGGCAAATCCCCCAAACCCAAACCCTCGCTTGACACCTTGGCCGCCCTTGTTCCAGTTCATTGTGGTCTATGAAAAAAAAAAAACATTTCTAAAGAAAAATGTATTATCAAACATATCATGGCCAGTAAAAGTAATGCCATGTTACATCCACCAGCAAACTATAACACAGTAACTATAGCCATAATTACTACACGTTAAATGTAAAAAGTTTAAAGCCTTTATCACTTAATGTGTCTAAATGTATTTCTTTGTCCCATGTATTCAATAAGGAACTTACTAGTTTATGTCAGACATTTGAATAACAACTTTTAACATTAAACTACTCTCACAGCATAGGGCTAAATACATGTTTTTGGCTTGATTGACAGGTCAAGTTTTTGTATTAGATCTGATGTCCTTTATTATTATTATTATTATTATTATTATATGTAACAAAACGGTGATTTGCATCTGTGAAAAAGTACTCTATAACGTAATAGCTTACTGTTACTACTGAAGCCAAACTGTACATCATAAGAAATGCTTTGTTGAACTGCGTGATAAATTTGCACATTGAAAGTCAACATATGCAGCAACATATATTTGTTTAATAATAATTCATTTATATTTAATCACTTGAGAACATTGCAATCACAAACTTCTGTTTTGAACAAAAACAATGTAGTTTTAGGAGCAGTATTTGATGAGCAGAATGCAGTGTGTCGGTGTAGAAGAGAACATTATAGCTTTGACGCTAACTAGCATTAGCTACGAGGCCGCAAACGAGAGGCGAGAAAGGCTCTCAAATCGACAAATAGAGACAAGCCATACATATTTTTATGTTTAGAGAGACGCATGAGTGTATACAGATTGAAATCAATCCCTGAAAACATTAGAATTAAGGTAATGTTGAACAAAAACCTCGTAATCGCGGCGAAGTCAGGTTGTGTGTTTTCTGATACGACGGCCGACCGCGTCATCAAACAGCGCCGGCAATGTGTGGGCGTGTGGCTCGTTTTCCGCGACGCAAACAGCTTTTTTTTCACAGCGAGAGGAGAAATGTCAACAAAACACTGCACTGAGAATCATGTTTTCAGCAAGTAAACGCTCTGGGTCTGTTCCTTTGTCCGTTATGCTGTTTTAATCACACAAGAGAAAAGGTATTTGACTGCATCATACCTCACCGTGGTGTTTATTGTTGCGATAGAACTGGGCTAACGGTATTGCTCGTCGTTAGCGAACCATTAGCGATGGCTCGGCTGCAGATAAATCTTAGCAATTCAATTAAATCAGAGGTTTTCCCGACTTTTTTTGCTTTGGCGTTTGATGCATGCACCTATTATAAGTACATTTAATTCATTTGGGGACTACTACGACCTCGCGTCACAATGCTATTGTAGCGAACCTCGTTTTCCGTGTCTTACTGACTGGCATGTTTGTGCTTATAATAACTACAGATACTCAAATAATCAGAATATCGCGAAAAGGTTTGATGATTATTTTACAAACATATATAAAATACAAGAAATAAAAGCTTGAAACAAGCCAATGTGTGTTGAATGTAGGCCCGTATCACTATTATTTTGATAGCTCCTTTTTTATTATAAAAATGTATATTAAATTTGACCATAATGAAATTAGTAATGTTTTATTAACACCGCATAGTCAATCACATTTAAATAATCCATTAGTAACAATTAATTGTTTATTTTTACACAATATTCTGTATTACTTGGGTCTCACACTAATTTCTTTCATGATTCTAGTCAGCTGGTGGGCTTCATCTTTATACAGTTATACATTCAAGAGGAATCAATGTCGTTTCTTGTAAGTGAACCGTAATTACTTCAGTGTGCACGTTTTTCTCTGTGTTTTAAGCCTTCCTTCTTTTCTTTCTTCCCTCTCTGATCTATTAGCGTTGGGTTACTGACAAATTGAGTGTGGAGAGCCTGTGGGATTTGGAGTTTTTTGGAGGTGAGAACACAAAGCAAAAAATTGCCTTTAATAACATGATATAATATACTGTTAGTGACTTGAACGATTGTTTGGTAGTTATTGTGATGTTGCTTTACTTTGCATCCATTAAAGCATCGATACTTTTCAGGCTCAATAAGGCTCATGCTTTATTCTACTGTGACATGAATCAAGGCGCAGTGAGCTTTTTGGCCTTGTTTTTACAATTTTTTTTTTTTTTTTTGGAGCGATGTTGTCAAGGATCACAGCACATAAAAAGTATGAAAATATATCTTCTATTCTTCAAAATCTCTTGTGGTTATCATACCATTTCTTTATTAAATGCTACTGCATTTTAAATGGCTGTGCAGAATGCTGCATGCTTGCTTTTTTGCATTGCATTTCATTCATTTTGAAAGAACATCCAGCAGCTCTGAACATCTTTATTCAGCATTTCATATTGTTTCTGCCATTGCTGGAGTTACCAAAAATGACCAAAAGATTTTGTAATCTATTTTGTTGATGTTCCCTCTGGCCCCAAGCCGCAGTGGCCGCTCTGTGAGCTGCTGCAAACACAGAACCTCTTCTCTTTTGTTCATGTCTTTATGTCAATGACATCGTTTCTCTGCCCCAGAGCAAGCTCAGGGACTCTCTCACAGGAAAGTAAGTGTGGTACTCCTGTCACTGCATCTCCATTCTGTGTGTGTGTGCAAGCATGTGTGCGCACAGACCAGTGTCACTAAAGGCTCTGCACTAATGCATGCATGAGCAATCATTCCATGACACTGTCCCCTTCAGAGAGCCACCACCTCACTCCCAATGGATCGCCACAGAGTACAGTCAGTGCATTTGAATTATACAGTGATGTTCATCTTTGGGCCTGAAAAGTGCACAGTTTTAGCTGACTCTGTTTAATAACACTGTTACACCACAGCAGTATCGTGCACACTGTAGCCTGCGTTACCAGTTGTGAAGTTAAAGTCTTGATTGTTTTAACAGGGTTTTGTGCTGTTACTTCCACTCAATCTAACTTTCTCTGTGTTTGGTGATGTTTTATGTTTTGTTTTGTCGATGGTGAGTTCAGTTAACAGTGTGTCTGTGCATCTCCGCAGGCTGATGGAGGCAGATGGATAAACTGCCATGTGTCAGCTTCAGCAATGCATGGCCGTCCTATTCTGTATCTGATCAAAATGGCAGACTCTCCATTCGTCATTTGATTTGATCTAAGAATTGATAGCTGCCAGAGCATGATGAGTTATTGTCACATTGTGTCAAATCTGTGCAAAACAACGCACATAGCTTAACATCTGGCTTTCTGCTCTTGTTCGCTTCCTGCCTACAGACACCATGGAAACAAATCAAATAGCCACTGTGACATTCCTTTTATGTTCACAGCTAAGGTGTCATTTTTATAATTGCGACTCTGGAGTCCTCACTCAAAATAATATAAATAAAACAATCATCAAATATATGACCATGCTACTCACTTGATGCCTTGAGGATATACTTTTCCACTATAGAAGCAAGAGTAAAATGTATAGAGTAACTTTTAATTCATTTCTTACAGTATTATTTTGCCTCCTTCACGCTGTTTGTGTGTGTCTGCCCCAGGCCGATGAAGACAGCACGGAGAGTCTGACCTCGCTGCCACGCCGGGACACGATGGGCAGCTTCCTCCCCGACAGCAGCGCCTACGAGCCTCTCACCGTCATAGGTAACACTCAAATCACTAAGGAACATAGCATTATCAAACCCTTTGTTATAAACTATGTTTTTCTAGGTCAAATCTAGGCTAGGATGGATCATTTATATTGAGCTCTACTGCTCAATTGTATTCCCCTTGATATGGGCACTGTTTAGGACCAGGATAAAGGAGTCAATCTTAAAACTTATTATCTACATAATTATCTACATAAAGATTTTTTACGTATTTTTTAATGCAGTTCAAAAAAGATCAAGTATGTTTGCTTAGATACATGTTTTGGTTTGAAGGCCACGGTCTGGATCAGCTGATGACCGTAAACTTGGCTCGGTACAGACCCACTGGGGAACATGTGGCCATACGCCGTATCGATCTGGAGTCCTGCGCCAATGACATGGTCATGTACCTGCAGGTTTGGATTCCATGCATTTCTTGAATGAGACAAAAGGTCTTTCTCTTTTGTGTATGACATTACATGCCCATTGTACTTTTATGTTTCAACAGAGCGAACTGCATGTGTCAAAGTTGTTCCACCATCCCAGCATTCTCCCTTACAAGAGTATTTTTATAGCAGAAAATGAGTTGTGGGTCATCACCCCCTTCATGGCTTATGGTAATATCTTTCAAGAATCTACTGTGATACTTGCATTCATGCTGTATTTGTCTATTTCCGGTCTGAATGTTATTATTTTCAGGGTCAGCAAGAGACCTCGTCTGCTCCCACTTTGCTGATGGCATGGCAGAGTTGACTATTGCATATATTTTGTTGGGGATGCTCAAAGCCCTGGAATACATCCACCACATGGGATATGTGCACAGGTGAGGCCAAACGTTTGTAATTCTGTCAACAATTAAAGGTGGTGTTCCTTATATTCTTTTAATATTTTTTTTTTTTCCCAGAGGAAAAGGAAAGTTAGCGTATCAGACTAAAATGTGCTGTCTTTCTCTTTATCTCTAACCTTTTATTTATAGAGGATAAGATAAACTTAATTTATCTCACAAGGGAGAAATTTACATGTCACATTTGGCATAGATAGAACATGTTAAGATTATAGATATAGTCTGTGCAGGATATAATTATATACATAAAAAAATAGCTGTACCCGTGTACATTTTTGTTTGAATCACAGTGTTGATAATATGGACTTTTTAAGTGTTCCCTGGGTCATGAATGCATTTAAAATGCTTGTGTTATTGCCATAAAAATGTCATTGGCCCTATTAATTCTGCTGTTGTGTAGGAGTGTGAAGGCCAGTCACGTGCTGATCTCTGCGGACGGCCAGGTCTGCATGTCCGGCCTGCGCAGCATTTTCAGTCTGATCCGTCACGGGCAAAGAGTGCGAGTGGTCCACGACTTTCCCCCGTACAGCATCAAGGTCCTCCCCTGGCTCAGCCCCGAAGTGCTTCAGCAGGTAGTTTACTATTGTAAATTAAAACATTTGATTTGTAAATCTCATAGCAAATACCTATAATGGGTTGGTTCATATCACATTAGCTTACAAAACTTTCGGCTGAAACCATTACAAAAATATGTCTGTAATATTGACTATAGGCAAATCTACATGATGCAACAAAGTTCAATGTATTCTGTCTTCACAAATAACAAAACAATGAAATAAAAAAATGGTGACAGTAGTCAAACACACATGTCAGTCTGAAGAATGTTCAGATTCTACTTTTCTACATTTTTATACTGAAATGATTTGTTATTGAAAACATTTTATTTTTAATGTTTTATGTTTTGTTTTTTCAGAACCTTGAGGGCTATGACTCCCGGTCTGACATTTACAGCCTTGGCATCACAGCCTGTGAATTAGCCAATGGACACGTTCCCTTTAAAGACATGCCTCCTACACAGGTAACATTATTATTTCCATTATTTAAACATTTTAGACTTGCTCTGTTTGGCTGCGGGTTTTTACTCAAGTCAGAGCAACGCACAGACTCCACTCATTTCAATATGAAATGTTCTCTTCATTTGCCAATCTCCAGATGCTGTTGGAAAAGCTGAACGGCACAGTGCCCTGTCTGTTGGACACCACCACGATCCCCCCGGAGGAGCTGTCCCTGAAGCCCTCTCGCTCTGGGGCCGACTCTGGGATCTGTGAGGGTCCTGTCGCCGGTGGAGTGAGGCACACCAACGGAGACCATGGGTCCTCCTCCGGGGGACACCCCTACAACCGCACCTTCTCCCCCCACTTCCACGCCTTTGTAGAGATATGTTTACAGCGCGACCCAGAGAAAAGGTTTGACACGGACGTTAGACACAGGAGACTAAAAGCAGAAAGTAATGTTCTTGTTTCTCTCCTCAGGCCGTCGGCCACAACCCTGTTAGGACATCCCTTCTTCAAACAGGTCGGTGCAGAGATTTAGCCTCCATTAAAGAAAACTGTCAGCTTTGATGTGTGTGTCAATGTTCGATTTAAAGCCATTGTATATTCATCCTCCGCATGAGTTAACACTATTACTCAATATTAAGCAATGATGGGATGCTACAGATAAGCAATGTATCAAACAATGCAAAGGATTACAATAGTTATTTTGAGGGAATGCAACATTTTAATATCAAATATATTGTTTATAGTTAAATAAATGTGGTAGGATGGATACTATGATTGGAAGTCAAATACTAGAGAAGTGTATGACAAATGTATTTCTGAACTATAGTGGTCCTCCCTTAAATAAATATGAATCCATGCATTTATTCTTTGATCTAACAAACAGTCCCTCTCATCATTTAAATACATTTAAGTCCTTCATGTTAAATTCTGTTCTGTCTCCGTCCCAGATCAAACGCCGGCCGTCAGAGGCGCTCCCTGAGCTTTTGCGGCCCATAACTCCCGTCACCAGTTGCGACCCGTCCCTCCCACAGGACTCCCCCTCGGCTCTGGCCAGTCTGGAGTCCAGCCTCAGTCACCTGGATGTGGACGACTGGGATTTCTGACAAAGGACGTTGCAGCGGGACACTCCCATTGGTTACTTATGGACGCTTTAAGAGCAGGAGATATTGTCTGCATCCAAATTCATGAGAATACCTCTCTTGTTATTTTAGAACCCAACCTTGGAGCGAGTTTGGTCCAGTGAAAATTAAAATCCTTTTAAAGCTGGGGAACCTAGAGATTTTTTTTCACTCTTACAGAAAGAGTCTTGTAAGCGTGAAATGTTGCGAACAAATCAGAGAACACCATGCCATCTTAGTAATTTTTAGAATACATATTATCTTTTGCATACACACATAAGAAAGTTTTGAAAATGTGATGTTTGAGGCTGAGAGCTGATGGGTTCTCTCTTTTTCACTTTTTACTCTGAAAACGACTGAAGAGTTTTGAAAAAGCTGAAAAGTCTAAAAATAAATCTGGACACTAGTGATAGAACTAAAATCCCCTGAGAGTTGAATGAGTTTGACTGATTTGACATAGTTCCATTTTTAGTGGTTTGAATGTTAGGTACCCTAGCTTTAAGTGTTTTTTAATGCCACAAAGGTCAACGGTAATAAGCTGGAAGGAAAAAACTGGAGGTATTTTATATGTATTCGTTTGCAGCCCTTGTTTTTGTATCAGTTCTGTTGTAAATAGTCCAATTCTAAAGGAGTTGCTGTTGGAGGATGTAGCCAGCAGCTGTTTTGCCTCTCGTCTCTTGCACGCTGCTTTTGCTGTTTATGCACAGGACTCGCACTGACGGCCTCCGCCCCAATCCCCGTTCAGATTGTACTCCACAAAGAGCCCACGTAACCAAAAACACCAGGATCAACCCAGGTTTCAGTCCCAGTCGTACGAGGAAGCTGCTTCTGCAAACACTGGAGGACTCTACCTCACAAAGGGTTCAGCACCGGTCACGGGTCACTGTCGCCTTTTCCAGATGGGGGATGGTTTCTAGATCTTTCTCAGACTGTTACAACTTTATTATACAGTTAATACAGCGAATGCTTTTAGTCATTGTGGTGGGTCTCTCGCGTTTCACCTTTTAGACAGAGGTTTGTAACAGCGATGCCGATCCAAGGCATCGCCGTACACCGCAAAAAATGTCCTTTGTTCTCAGACATTTGTTATATTTGCACCTCATGTTATGTTCACTTTGAATAATAATAATCTTATCTTGCTTAAGGTGAGGTCACTGCTGTGTTTAGAGTTGACAAAAATATTGAAAATCAGAAATTAATCGATACTTAAGCTAGTATCAAAAAAAGTATGAACTTGTGGCACCATAAAAAGTTGTCTATTAATGCTGGTAATTAAATCTCAAAATAAATAAAGTAATTGAAAATGATAAAGGATTGTTAAGTATTTTGAAATATTTCTAAGTTTTAGTAATGCAGCCTGTCGCATGTTCAAATTGAAGATGTTAATATAATAACCAACATAAATCCCTAACTCAAACTTCATGAACTGTTTTTTTTTTTAAATGACATTTTTTGCGGTGTATTGTGTGTGTGTGTGACTTGACAAAACAAACCAGGGATCAAGAGGTGGGAATATAGAGAATCAGTAAATCTTAAAGCTGGGCAGCCTAATCTTTCATTTTTCATTAATAACTCATTTTTGTCCCAATAGAAAGTCGTATAAAACAAATCAGACACTACATATTATCTTTAGCAAACATGCAAGAAAACCCTGTGAGTCACAATTTGACCCTTTGGGCTGAGTTCACTTATTTTCTGTCTGAAAATGTCAATTCTAAAGATGCGACGAGGCCAAAAATACAATGGTCGTAGAACCTGTTTTGAGAGCGAAAGCGAGTTGCATGGATTTTATTATACTTCCAATTGGGTGAAAGTTAGGTACCCCAGCTTTAACTGATGTGGACTGATGGGTTGTATGGATACTGTGGATTTACCTTTGGACTTGGTGTTTCTTTAGTGAATGCTCTATTGGTGCTTGTTATGTCTGGCTGCGTTCGAGTGAGAGCAAAGCGGTGTGCGGCGTATGTTATGTTCATGAAATAAAGTTCAATTGAATGCCACACAAACGTTGTTATCTAAAAAATAAGTTTATTCAAAGTTTACACAAAGACAAAGAAAGGGTTGTATCCAGGTCTAATCCTCTTCTTCTGAAGGAGGTTGGTCGGCTAAAGCTGCATTGCGTTTTTCCATTTTCACCATCAACTCTGCAATGAAAAGGAAAACCGTTTTCAGTTTAAAAATTTTTTATTTACACACAATTATAGGAATTTAATGAGTTATTGACAGCAAGTACATCCATTTTGCTTTTTACTTTTTGCCTCTCCCTTTTCCTGCTCCTACTCCCCCAAAAAGCCTTCCTTCCCTCTCATCTTCCCCATTTCAGCTCCAGACTGACATACAATTATATATTACTTATTATATTATCTTTAGCTGAGGAAAAAGGGTAAATAAATACATAAATAGAGAGATAATATTTACAACAACAACAAAAAATCCACAAAAAGGGAATTATTAAAATGATAAAAACATAATAAAAATAACGTTATAATGCATTCTTAGTCTAACCTTTCGCTGGGTTAAACACGCCGTTGGTCTGAGTATTGCACACGTAGCAGCGTTTGGACTTGCGGTAATGCTGAAGGGCACACGTTTCACAGAAGTAGTGCTTGCACCTGGAAAACATTCATGAAACTCAATTAGCACGATTTATTCAAAGCTGAATTGCGAAATATATAAGAAAGACTTTA
>JAPMNZ010883886.1:0-10163 GCA_029875035.1 Pomatoschistus microps
CTCTGATGCAGTCCCACTTCTGACATCTTCTGAGTGACTGGGAAATAAGTGTTTTGTGTGACTTGGTCCGTGATTATGATGCAAGAAAAATAACTACTTACTTATCTACAGAAAGATTAAGGAAAAGGAGGGACTAAAAGTGAAACTATGGTTTCCAAGTCCGAAATGGTTTGCTAAAGTACTTTGTGAAGAGCCTTTCTACAATCAAACCTGGGCCACAGTACGAGAATATAAATAAACTATTGCTTCTCTTTAACACAAAAAACAAAAACAAATGGAGTATCATTATCATCTTTTCAAAATTACTAAATAAAAATCAAAGAATCATTAAAGCTGGTATATCTGTATAACACAAGCGTTGTGAGTCACTCTTTGACTATTTGCTTTTGGTCGAGAGCTGATTGACTGACTGTGGGGGTTTTCTCTTTTTGACTGATTGATGTGACAGAGGCTATGGATCTCAAACTGGATCTCAAACTGATTTGAGATCCAGGTACTTCAGCTTCAATCTAAGAATATTCAAATCAATTACAGCATACAACAAAACAAAAAAAACAAAACAAAAAACATGCTCATTAGAGGATTTATTATTCGGATCATTTTATAATGACAGTAGATATACATAAAAAAATGTATTTTCCATCAAGCAACCCATTTCGTAACATGCCATCTCAATGAAGATCAAATCAATCAACTTATTCAGCATTTTGTATACAAGAAACGCAACACAAAAAACAATCCCACATGTTCCGTAAACCCAACCACCCATCACAAACCACATATTTTGTTAAACACAAACACACACACACACACACATAAGAATAATATGTTCTTGCACAGTCCACTCCGAACACCACCATTTATTCATTCACCTCTCAAAGTTACTGTCTCTTTCCCCAAAACTCTTCACACTGGGCGGGCGCGTGCGTGTGACAATGATACAATTTGCTGGGCTTGGGCCAAGAGCGCGGATCGCCTGAGGAGGGGGAACAGTTGGCCGCCACATTTGGCTGGTTCCACACTGTTAGTCAGATATGGGCTCCAAAGCACAGGGGGAAAGGCTCTTTTGAATGATACCTTTCTCATTGCCTCTCCAGTCCACAGCTGCTGCAGTAGTGTCCGTGTGTGTGCGTATAGGACCCTCTCTGCTGAGGTAAAGTAGTGTATTTTGGTGCGTTGTTGCCTTTTTTCCCCCAGCAAACCCAAGCTGTTTTACCCAAATGCTCCCTTTAATAGCGGCGTACGTAATTTAGTTGCTTTTTTATTTTGCAAGGCGAGATAAAAGAAAAGAAAGGGAATTTATGTTTACTGCTCTCGACCACCATTATGATCACGGAAATCTCTAATGTGCTGTTCTAGCATTTTTAATTTGGCAGGAGGCTCGCTGCGGTGCATTATCGGGCCCTTCATTGGAATATTTTGGTACTTTACAGAGACGTCTATTGTGTCAGCAAATACCTCGGAGAATTTCTTTAACCTTTTT
Source organism: Pomatoschistus microps (assembly GCA_029875035.1). Classification (NCBI taxonomy): domain Eukaryota; kingdom Metazoa; phylum Chordata; class Actinopteri; order Gobiiformes; family Gobiidae; genus Pomatoschistus; species Pomatoschistus microps. The sequence continues at coordinate 1,484 of JAPMNZ010883886.1, forward strand.
TAATCAGGTTTAAACTTCTCACCCTGCATAGCATCTGCCTCCATCAGCAAGTCGAGTTCTGCTATTTGAAAGTACCAAGTGTTGGGGTATTTGATGAAATGGTTAAATGTCTAACTTTCACTTTCATTCACAATTTATTAATAAGTATAACGAATAATGTTTCTCAAATTTTCCAACGGTATGAAGTACTGTACATGACCAATAAATAATATAATAATAAAATGCATTTTTTTAACCAATGCTGTGGAAGTTTTATGTAAACTAATAAATACTGATAAATATGTGAGAAAAAACGAGGGAAATGTTTGTGGGAAGCAGAGTCGTGGGATACAAAAATATGTCTTCACTTTTTAAACAATGATTAGTCATTTTAAATATAAATGTGGTATTTGTATCTAATGTTGAAGCAGAATGTTTAAGTAAAGGTTTGAAGGACATTTACGTAGATCATATTTACAAAACTATTTTATTTTATTGAGTCTTACATCTCACAGCACTAACATGGACTCAGTAAATAGAACAACTAATAGTTTACTAAAATAGTTGTTGATTATTGAAAAAACCTCATGACACCTAAAGGGTTAATTAAAGGGTATAATAAATATTGTAATTTATCACTTTGTTATCACAACACAGCTTAATGCATACATTGTGTATGGTGCTTCTTAGTGTCTCCCGAGGAGCATAGAAAAGATTATGCTGATGATTTGATAATACAAGTTCAAATGAAAAACACTGGCCACTGTCTTTGTTAGCCTCTGCTGTGCTACACTATATTGCATTATGAGGAAACTACTTAATTGTCCCATTTAGAAAGCTTGACCTTGCTGGAATCTAATTAATTAGTGTGGTATGAAGGTTAATTAGTAACGAAGGATGTCCATGCATCATAAAGCCCCTTGTCTTAACCCACTGTGGCAGTCGGGCAGAAAAACAGTCATCAGTCATCGCCTCGGTGAGGGAGAAAAAAAAGTCACAAGTGATACAGCGGCGTTTACATCAAAGTTCATTTCTGTGTGGCTCCTGGTCACTGACCCTGGGCGCCATGAAAGGCAAAGGATCTACCTGCTGGGAACCTGTGTTTGAATAATCAATGTGTTAATGGGATGTTGTGTTGGGGTGATGGATGAGCAGAGAGATGCCAGTGGTGTCTGGAGCACAGAGGGACGCAGCAAAACATGCTTTTAGTGTATAAACTAAATATAAACTAAATACAACTTTATGTAAGCAAACATAAAACAACAATTGTGTTAGAAAAAGTGCAATGCATAAAACACAAAATATTATGCAGCGTGTAGCGCACTGTAGCTGCACGATATATCGGAAAAATATTGTTATTGTGATATTGGTGCGTGCGATATCGATATCAAAAATATATACAGACCAAAAGTTTGTACACACCTTCTCTTTAAAAGAGTTTTTTTATTTTCATTATTATGAAAATTGTAGATTCACACTGAAGGCATCAAAACTATGAAACAAAATATGTCTTATATTCTGGGTTCTTCAAAGAAGCACCTTTTGCTCTGATTACTGCGTCACACACTCTTGGTATTCTCTTGATGAGCTTCAAGAGGACCTGAAACGGTCTCCAACAGTCTTGAAGGAGTTCCCAGAGATGCTTCGCACCCCTTCACTCTGTGGTCCAGCCCCAAAACCATCTGGATTGGGTTCAGGTCCGGTGACTGTGGAGGTCAGGTCATCTGGCCCAGCACCCACTCTCCTTATTGGTCAAATAGCCCTTACACAGCCTGGGTGTGAATCCACTGTCAATAGTCATGAAAAGAAAGGAAACTCATTGAATGAGAAAATGTCCAAACTTTTGGTCTGTACTGTACATGCATTTGAATGTCATTAATGTTGTGCTTATTTTTTTTTATTTATCTTTTGCGTTTCAATGCAGATTGCAATTTTTTGTGAAAGACAAAAATATCGCAATAAGATCGTTATCGCAATATTAAACACTCATATCGAATATCACACTCATTTCCAATATCGTGCAGCCCTAGCGAACTGTCATTTCGCTAGGGCGAAATGTTCCAACTCAATGTGGCCTTTAATAGGAATTCTGATTTTGAAGATTTGGATTATTGGATTTGTGGCCAATAAAAACAATAATCATACAATTTACTCATCCTGTCAATTCACGTGTTACAATGTGAAATAAAACATTCAAATTCGTAGTAATTTATGGGCAATACTTTTAAAAGATAGAAAACTGCTGTGTGACGTCACAGGGATACAATTACCTCATATCATTACCTCATATCATTACAAGGAGCATTTAGATTGGGGAGGCAGGGTTACATGTTTGTGCTAGAAGTTGGATGGATCTAAAAACAACTCCAGATCTGCAAAATTTATTTAATTAAAGCAATCAGTGGTTGTCCATTTCTTTTTCTTTTTTTTTGCAAAATTGCAAAATGGTGTTTTATGGCTATAAAGTTAATCCTGTTTGGCATTATGCCTTGATAATATGATTTAAAAACCCAGGAATATTAGCTTTATGGGTTTATGATTTAATAGTTCAGCATCAATGTTTTGCTTTTTGCATTTTTCTTATCGTCTTACTAGGGTCCCTGGCCTTCGGTTAAGATATAAAAGCAAGTCATTTGTTATTCCTCTGATCCCACTGGAAGCAGTCTTCAAAAGCCTCTACCTCCAGCTTTTTATATGACCTATAATCAGAACGCTGGAAATGTTTCGAGGAGAAGTGATCTCAAACTGCTGAGCTGCGCACTTCCCCATATATATATCCATGCAGCTGTAATTGACAGCAAAGGTATCTATGAGGGGGAAAGGGGAGGCTTGTCTTATTGTTGCAGGTGTAGGATTGCTCTGCTGCCGCTGAGTCTGCATAGTGAGTGTGTGATTGGGACGATTCAGCATTGGAAAGAGGAGATTCCCGGGCTGCCGGATTGATTGCCTGCCTGTCATGGCATCTGTACTCTACAAAGTAGAACCCTGATTGGGGCAAATAACAGAGAATTCAGTGCAACGTGAAAGGATTGTAGATAACATCTGTATATTTCACCCGTATGTGCAAAAGCATGAGGAGTCTTTTTCAATTCCATCCAATTTTTTTAGGTCTAGGAGACAAGGGTGCCTCATAATGAAACTTCAATGTTTCCAGTGCTGCGTAAGCATTGACATTCTTCAAATGAAATGAAAATAAATAAATGAATAACTCAAGAATAAAGAGAAAAATACTCTATTACCATGGGTCACATAAGCAGTAATGAGTCTTAATTAACTCTAACTAATCAGTATTGACTGTATTGAAAACCGGAGCCTGGCACTAAACAAGAATTAACAAGTAATGTATCACAGGGAGACTCATATTCACCACAGTGGAGACCCAGCACTGGACTTATCTCTTGAGACACACTGAGAGAAATAATGTGAGAGGAGTGGGGTTATTTATTGGATGTGCAATATGGTCAATGTTATCTCAACAATGACTTTTTACTTTTCACAAGTAGACGAAAAAGAAAGTAATTAGTAATCTTTCATGAACGTTTAACCATCACTTTTAGTGCTGTATTGCTAACTTAAATCCTACAATATGGCCATTGTATGCATTATCTGGTCATACCTCCTTGCCTGCAATAGGGTTTTGCATTAGCATTTCCAGGAGATGTATAGATCTAAATTTCCCTCTTCTAATAAACAAACTACCAATGCCAATGATTTATAGTGAATCTTGCACTATTAAATATTTTATGCTGACTTTACTTTTACATGTTTAGTCTTACTGTGTGATATCTTGACATCTATTGATCCTATTTCTCTCTCGTTCATGCCTTTAGATGTGTGTGCTGTGCAACCGTCTGCCACAGAGAAGAAGAATGCATATAAAAGCTGATGTAAAATGAGGAATTGAAAAGGACTTGCAAGCGTTGCATGGCAATGAGAACAGGGACACTAATTCTTTCATTTGATGTCCTATAATTATGGTGTCCACAGTCCCGGCTGGCACACTATCCAGATTTATGTTCAATGCTATGTGCACGTGTGCGTGTGCGCACCTGTGTGTGTAAGGCAGATAAAGGCTGATAGACAAGGGAGAGCCAGCAGACAGTGGAGCGCGTGAGAGTAAGAAATTTAAAGAGTGTTATAAAACTGTAGAGGAAGGCGGTGATTACTATGATATAAAGTGTTGGCTGAATACATTTACATGTTCTCAGTGACAGACTCACCTTGTTCCAGCTCATGTCTTTGAGATTACAGCATCAAGATGCACAGTGCACCTCATCTGTTTTCATCCCTCCTCAGCTCCCTGCCACACAAAGACTACTCCTCTTTTTTGCTGAAGATGCTGTATACACACTGTTCAAATAGCTATTTTATGTATTTATGTTAAGTAATTTGATGTATTTGGTCTTGTCACTTATCTAATAGTATTTAGTGGTATTGATTTCCTAGACAAACACGATACATCACCTGAAACCTGAATAGATTTTTGATGTTGTTGCTGTACATGTATGAGTAATTTTACTGAGTCGACTTTAGGCACAATGGGAAAAAAAAGAAATAAAAGAACAAGGCAACACAATATCTTGCTAAAGTATATATACCAAATCCCTTAAACAGATTCATTCAGGATTATGTTTTTAAGTAAGTAAGTAATGTTTATTTACAGCCTTTCACAGACCAGAGTCAAAAGGGGTTTACAATTGTTATTTTTATGGGCATTTGTCTCTCACTCCACACAGAGAGTTCTTCCAAAAAGGGTGAAAATGGGTAAGACAAGGAATTTCTTGTTACACTGTTTTCCACCGTGCAAAAACAGGGACCAAAAACCCCTGGGCACCTTTCTGTACACACATAGGGGCTAGCATGTATTGTGAACTCTTCTTGTCGAGGCGTGTTGAGTGTGACCACTACTACCAAATATAGCCTTTCATATAGCATATCATTTCAACAGCATTAAAAGGAAACACCATCAAAGTTTGAGGAATTTTCACACACAGCACTTTCCTTCATAATGCCTTGTAAAAAATATGCGCCATAAATAAGTTTACCATAGTACTGGGTGACTTTAGGAGACAGATTTTGAAAGTTTTAAGTCTGTTTTGACCCTTCTATTACAACACATTCCTGTTTTACCCATGATGATAATCTGACACAGGTAAAAAAAACGTACTTTCTCACCCATGTTGAAGTAACACTGGGGAAAACATCATGAGGGGTTGGAGCAATTGTTATGATATTAAATTTATACCAAAAACGCAATTAGTTTTTGCAGAGTTCTCATCGGCTTTTGTAATTCAAATTTTGTCATCATTTCCTCGTAATGAAGAAGCACTATAGACTTTCATTATTCTATTATCTTGATGTTATTGTGTAAATCTCCTCTGTGTCGTCCTCTTGACTTCTCAGACAGCCTTTTGCGATTTCAGGAGTTTCTTGTTAATGAAATTAGACGCGCTGCTCCGCCGTTCGGTATTTACCATCCGATTCCATTGAATCGTTTTTTTTCTATTTTTGTTCCAATGTAGTGATCCAAAACACAGGTGTGACCATCCGTTATTATTGTGTAGACGCAAATAATTAGTGTACTTCCAGAAGCAAAGGTCAGTGTCACTTTTGACTAAACAGTGCTTAAATTGTGTTTATAAAAAGCGTGATGTCCTAAATGAATGAGGGAAATGCTATTATGAGGCTGTGCTTACTATGAAATGTAGTAAATTACTTTTTGGTTGCTGTTTAAAATGCATGTGGCCCCGACTGTGTCATTTGTATGATGTGTGCTGACTGATCAATACAGCGACTCTAATACATCAGTGGTGAGCTTCTATTCAGACATGATTCCTCTCCCTTCTCTGCACTTGCCCAAGTCCATTAGGCTCACTTAGGTTGATGTTATATGGTGAAAAATAAAAATGGTAAAAGCTGTCCTTTGGTGTCCTTAATGACTAGGCAGTGTTACAGCTTGTTTGTTGATATTGTAACCCACCTCTGCCGTGACCCGAGGACTTTTAACCCTTTTAAAGATGATTTATTGCAAATACGCATTCTTTTTAATTATCCCTGCAGCTAGGTGTCCAACAGATTTGTAAAGCCATTACTGAAAATCAATACTCAGCTTTTAGGTGATGAATTAATTAATGAAGTGTGACGTTGGCTTTGAGTGAGGCCCATTGACGAAGAGCAGGATCCAGAAGAAATATAGAGATGTGGTTGAGGTGACTACTAATGATTTCATATCAGTTAGTTTGAAGCATTTTAGCACAGCACTAATTGCACTTAATTTGTGTTGTGATTGGAATAATTTGAGGGCAGAAGAGGGAAACAAACATTTCTCTACTGGAGACGGTTGAGTAATTTCCCTTTACGCCTTTGGCAACCAATCTCCCACACTGGCTAAATGGATCATTATCACCGAGCCAATCCAACGGCAAGAACTCAGTCGTCTAAGCCCAGTTCCACATTTCAATTGCCCCATTTATCCAAGTCTGGATTTTCAGAGTACAATACAACAGTTGGACCATTTTAAATTGAAGTGAGATGTTTCAAAAGTAAAGTCACTCTGGCAATGTTATGGACACTGAGATGTTTTGATTGCCATTGGAAGGTAATTATTGATTGGGAAAATAGAGTAGCTGGAATGAGACAATATTGTTTTCCTTCTGCCACATATTTACTATCTAACGTGAGCAAAGTGCATGAAAACTGAAGTATAGGAAACATAGTCGATCATTTCAGTTTGAGAGATAATATATATTTCTTAATGGTTTTTTGTATGAATCATTTTTCACAAAGATTGCTAGACTTGTCACGATATTACATTTTGATAGAGGATAGATTGATAGATTATTATTTTGTGATTTACATAAAAGCGAAGTAGGAGAATCCCAACAATTTTAAGCAAATACATTCACTTTTCACTAATCACTTATTTCTGCTCAAATTTTAGTGTAATACAAAAAAGTAACAATTATCTTCTCACTATTCCAAAGTAAACAAATCTGAAAAATATTGATACCTAAATTATACTGCTGCATCTATCAGGTATAGAATGATGCATTATTTTGACCGGCCGAAAGATTACTACCCCTTTCAACCATCCCTTCTCCCATTTGGGCATATAAAAAGCCTCAAATAATCAAAACAAAACCACAACAAAGACAATCAATCAATACAAATCATGTTAGTTTTAGTCAGATTATATAATTTCATTTGAAACGTAGATGATATTTACTCATTTCACGTCTGGACATGAAATGAGTAAATATCGTCAATACTATTTCCCTATGTCGTAATGAATCCATCCAGGCAAATGACTACTTTTACTCTTGAGTGAAGTACAGTGCAACTAATAGTGGTCATTATTCATGGCCCTACAGCAGAGGTCACTGCCATGGGGTTTACTCTTTTTTTGCCTCTCTAAATTGGAAGTCAGGAGAAAATGAATTGAGACACCCACACGTAGAATGAGCTATAGGTTTGACTTTGACTTGTCCTCAAAGCAGCAAAGTGAAGAAATACTTTCATATATGTCATGTGGTCTGTTAGAGATTGCACTGGGGGGTCACAGAGAGGTGTTGATGTCACGGGGAATTGTAGATGAAATATTATGATGTTGCGATTTTTCAGTCCCTCTGTTTCACCCGGGCTATTTTGGTTCTCTATAAAAGGTACAGTCTGAGTTGAGCTTTCCTTCAAAGAAAAGGTCAAGGCTCAAATTTTGTTGGGGAAGAAACAAGTTGATTTGTGGTGGCTTATTAATAATTTAGAGAAGACTGAGTGATCTGCTGCATCTTAAAACAGTCCGAGATAATCTGATTTACAGTTGCGGTTGGATGGAAGAGAATAAAAAAAAGTTTTATATACAAGGTATTTCTATGCTGGTGAAATTTTTACTCGCATACAGATGTTAACTGGATATAATAAAGACGAGAAAGGCAATAAGCACTGTAATACAAGACCTTTACCGAGACTCTGATCCATTTTCCCAACATAAAAAAAAGAAATTGCCAATTAAAATCCAACCCCAAAGGTTCATTGAGTGAGTTGGCAGATGGAAAATGTTTTAGGACATCTGACTTGCCTTTAAATCTGATACGGCCCTGCTGAAAACACTTTTTTAAGATTTACCTCCAGCAATTCACGAACCAATCCGTCCGGAGCCAGTCTTCAATTTCCCACAACTGCCACCAGCAACTTATCTGTGATAACACCCACATCTGATAAATGTGGGATTTTAATGACCAATGGTTGAATTAAGGCGATGAGTCGGAGCCTGGAACTGTTTGTCACCTTGCAAGTTCAAGGACTGGCTTTTGAAAATTGAGACATTACTTTGAAAAATCCTCTTTAGCTCTGCTTCAGTCAGTTGAACTTGACCTTGATTTAGCAGACATGGTTTATCACAAACACTGTAATACCATCAAGTCAATTCGCACAAAATCCCCTTACTGATTTAGTTTGTGCTCAGGCGTATTTTTTCTTGGTATCAGGTTATTGGAGATATGCATATATAAATAAATAAAAAATACAGTATAAAACCTGACTGAAGGAGGAATAAGTCCATGGTTTGAGATGCACAGAAGGACACTGTTTGACCACTAATTCTAAGCTAATAATTCCACTGATGCTGTGTATTATTGAGGGCTGTATATGCAATTATATGGCTCTCTACACATAATCTTTCTTGGTTGTGACTGTCATTACTAAC
>JAPMNZ010883973.1:0-11173 GCA_029875035.1 Pomatoschistus microps
CTCCTGCTGGGACTCTGAGGAGCACAGGGACTGGCCTCCTGCTGGGACTCTGAGGAGCACAGGGACTGGCCTCCTGCTGCAGCCCAGAGTCAGGACTCAACATGAGGAGGCAGCATTTCACATTAAAGCAGCTAAAACATGGAATCCTGAAAATGTGAGACAGGCCGCTATACTCTGACAATGTTCAAATCAAGGTTAAAACAATTCCGTTTAGCTGTGTGCATGCAACTGATCTCAATTCAATTTAATGCATTACTGTTGAAATTGCCAATACAGATTAGAGAATCAAACACAAAAACTATAGAACTCATTGGTCTCCCCGAATGGACCAATACCTATGTCCATCTATGTTGATAAATGTCCATGAATGTTTTAGGATGAGTGTCCTGGATCATCACCACCGTCATAACAGACCCCTTTAAGGAAGAAGAAGGATTGTTTCTTCACTCTTTTGAATGTACTGTCATTATTTAAGAAGCCTTGTGTGATTTTAATGTTTCTTAATGAACTGTGTTACTTTTTGTATATGAAAAGCGCTGTGCAAATAAATATTCATAGATTATTTATGAAACACAAAAAATAGGTCTCCCAGCTTTTACAACAAACCCCTTTGATTGAATTATTAGAGCATAGTCGAGTTTATTACGTTATTGCAAACACGTCTCCCACCGATCTCCCCATGACCCTAATCCACACCGCTACTTTCTTTCTTACACCCGCGCGCCTAATTACGTAAACCGAGGGGACTCTGACGTGACGGTGGGAGTGAGTCATCCACGCAGACTTGCAGCGCCTGTGTCTGCAACAATAACAACATCATCTCTGTAACTTACTGTCTGTGATCTTCTGCAGACCCAACACGTCCTCAGGCGTGATCCCCGCGGAGCTCGACAGCAGGTCTTCCTCCGTGGTCACCGGGACCCCCACCACCACGTCCAGCGAGCCTTTCTTCACCCGCATCCCGCCTCTCTCCTTGGGGCTCCTGCTGCAGCTGTGTCCGCTCGCGTCCGCCTGCGCCCCCGGGTCTGTGGACGGGTTGTGCGCTCCTCCAGTGGCTCCAGTCTTGGCGTCTTGGCTGCTGCCTCTTCTGGTACAAGAATAGCTCATTCCGCTCCTCCTCCCAGCTGCTGGATAGTCGCGTCCCTCGCACACGGATGCTGCTTGTGACCAGAAAATCTCCTTTATTACCTCTGGGTCCAGTCTGTGGCTTCTGGTTTCTCCACTGTGTGCGCATAAAAAAAAGAAAAGAAAGATTTGAGATATGAATGAAATTTGCGCGTCTCTCTTTGCGACTGCGCCTGTTCGCCTGGATTCAGACCAAAAATGAAGAAGTCTGAAATAATCGCTGAAATTAACCAGAGGCGGCAGATGGTGGACGCACAGGGAGGAGGAGGAGGGGGGCGTCTCCTGCGCGCGAAGAGGCAGCAGCTGATGCGCTCTGGTCACACTCAGACACCAGACATGTATTGTGTTGATGCAAATGCGACAATGTGACAGTTTGGTTTCCATATGGAGCCACTGATGGCACGCCCTTCATAAAGCTGAGAGGCGTAAAAATGTGCGTGACGTATAAACCAAAAAAGCTATTTCTAGAATAATGGGATGGGAGATAGGGTTAATATGAATATACAGTAGAAAATTAGACCGGAAGATTGAAAAACATGGCCATACTGAGTCCTCCCTCTGCTACATGCACCTAAGCTCGCATCAGCATCACTCCACAGATGCATTCAAACAGAACTCTCAGTCCTTGTATCAAGCTGCTGTTCGTGCAGTAACCCACCTCCTCCCCGTCACCACCTCTTCGGAAAAGTAGCCTCATGATGTCGTCTCAGTTTTCTTTGTTATGGGTTTCGATTCAGTGGTTTGTGTGTTCAAATCTCCTGTAAAATCTCTCCTGAAAAAGTCATGCAGTATATCTGTCGGGCTAAGGCCAAACCTTCATGAACATTTCATGTTCAAAAGCGTTCGTCAGGTCTAATTGTCTGATTCAGCAGCTACAGTATGCATGAAATAAATATTTTTCTAATCCAATCTGTCGTCTTGATTGAATCACTGTTGTATATGATGATATATTGTAGCACCAAAAGGATTTAATTGATCACATTTTGAGGCTTAAAACAAACCACCCATCCATTCATCCATTTTCTTCTGCTTCATCCATTGCCGGGATGTGGGGAAAATGTAACTCTTCTGCCCAAATGTTTTGTATGGCTCATTCTGATCATTAAGCATCCACCATAAACATAAATACAGCAAAATATGGATTGTAAGAAAAGCTGCAAAACCCTTGAGGATTGGATGGTTGTTTAACATCAGAACAATTTCCCTAAACAAAAAGACTTTTCATACAATGACACAGGTTAAAGCAAAACACAGTTGTGTGAGAAAGATTCCAAACATGAACCAATGGCAAAATCTGTGAAACTTCTGGTCACAGATTCTTGTTTTGCTTCACTTCTCTGCTGTAAGTTACTTTCAGTTACTTTCAGGGTACAATCAAAGAAAAGAAAAAATCTTCAAGTTTGTGGTCATGACGAGACATCTGTCCAAAGTCCGAGCTGCATAGACGCTTTCAGCCTCTGTTGTAATTGTAATGTAAGTGAAAACACAAATAAAGAACTAAGAGAGAAAGAGAGAACACATGTGACCAGTGTGCACAGGATTCTGTTATTTCTGTACGATTAAAATGACCTCCAAAGGTCAAACTGGGAGATCTTTATCTTAAATGAATCCACAACACATAAATGTGGAAAGATCGCCCCCAAGAGGCGCTCTACAGTAACTGCAGTCCACGCCTCATACTGTTGATTCACCACAGTAATGTGGCTTTAAAAAAAATATAAAACATGTAGGAATCAAATAGAAATAGTCCATTGTCAATAAATAGCAAACAAATGATAATTACTGGTGGATAGTATTTTTAGAAATCTTAAAGTTAGTTGAATTCATAAGAATTGTGTATTTACTGTGAACTAATCTAGACTAATTATGATCCAGTTACTTCATTCAAAACTGTATACAGAGAATCCTGTCTTTTTGTTATGTGAAGTGTAAAACTGACTCTATATCCTTCAGATGCAGGTGATAATATAGACATTATATATTATGTAGTTCTATAGTGTTACTGTAGTGTATACTTTAGTGTTACTGTAGTGTATACTGTAGTATTACTGTAGTGTATACTGTAGTGTATACTGTAGTGTTACTGTAGTATTACTGTAGTGTTACTGTAGTGTTACTGTAGTGTATACTTTAGTGTTACTGTAGTGTATACTGTAGTATTACTGTAGTGTATACTGTAGTGTTACTGTAGTGTTACTGTAGTGTAGTGTTACTGTAGTATTACTCTAGTGTTACTGTAGTATTACTGTAGTGTTACTGTAGTGTATACTGTAGTGTTACTGTGTTACTGTAGTGTATACTGTAGTGTTACTCTAGTGTGTAGTGTTACTGTAGTGTTACTGTAGTGTATACTGTAGTGTATACTGTAGTGTTACTCTAGTGTTACTGTAGTGTTACTGTAGTGTTACTGTAGTGTTACTGTAGTGTTACTGTCTACATCTGTATCTGATAAAGTAGTTTGGTTTACAGCCTGCTCCACTCTTCGTCAAGCCTCTTCAGTTTAGCTGCTGAGTTTGCTGCTCCCTTTGTCAGATCTGAGCTGCTGCAATCAGCAAAAACACACACACACACACACACATTTGTACCATTGTGAGGACATTCATTCACACAATGCACTCTCTGCCTCTGACACCACAGCATCATCACAACAGAAAGTGTCAAACTACAGCTTTCTGCCCCAAACCAACCACACACACGACTGCATTGTGAGGACGCAGCTCCAAACCTGTACAGAAACTAATAACAGCAACAATGACTAACAATAACTACATCCTTTTGTTATTGTCACTTTATCTTCAATGAAAATGGACTTAAGATTAGATAAACGTTATTGATCTCACAATGGAGAAATGTACACGGCCTAAATATGATCGCAAGGGAGAGCACAAAGACAGGCCATGTTCAAAAGTGAAACAGAGAAGAAGTTTTTAGCAAGGTATTTTATATACAATCAAAATAAGAAGTGACAATAGTACTGCGGGTTTTCAGCTCAAGTGCAGGTCATAAAGTCATGTTTTGTGAGTCATCTGCCAAAATGTAATGAATATTGAATGTATAGGTCTATGTAACTCTACGGGGAAAATGCACTATGTCTGGCAAAGTCTATTCACTTATTCTTCAGTTCAGAATGAGAATATAAGGCCATGGTTATTTCTCTACATGTGCTTTCAATCAAACTCATTAGAATAAGCAATAACGGTTCATTAGTCATTTTGTTTGTATAATTATGAAGCTAGTCACGTGCGAAGAGCGACAAACAGTCACGGTTGATGTTTCACGGGGGCAGTAATAACAACCAAAACGTTATGTGATGATTGCTTTTATGAAATCAGTACGAACTCCTGTTGAAACTTCATAGAATCATCAGATATAAATATAGAATCATCAGATATAAATACTCATAAGTTACCTGGACCTAGAGGCCACAGAAAGCCTCACTTTTCATGGGATTGTCGAGTCCAGTTTTAAAACCCCAGAGTGTGTTTGTTCCACTGCCCTCACACACCACGACCGCGGCTCAGGCTCTTTGTACAGTTCGATCTCAGCGTTAACCCTTCAGAGACAAAACAATGGAGGCCAAAACAAACTGCTGACACAAGCCCAGGCCGTGGAGCGGGCGTGTCTGCCCCGGGCCTGAGGGTAACAGGGGTATATATACCCCCGGGATCAGCCCATACACAGACCGTTCCGTACGACCCTGCGACACTCCGACCACTATTTTAGGTAGGTCACAAAGTTAGACACACATTTGAGAAAACTCCACGGTTAAATGAAGCTTAGTGCAGCAAATGATCTATTCAGTGGCTATTGCAGGCATAAGAAATATCACTAATGTGTTGAATTTCTTTGTTATTTCCTAATTCGTGGCCATATCATGAATATTAAGGTATTTTTTTGACTTTTTTGACTGTTTTTTGCAGGTTGCTACTGATAAACAGGAACAAGATGGCTCACACAAACACCATGCCCATGGGTCCCTGGAAGGTGAGCAGAGTCCTAGCATCAGCATCATTTTGTTTATAGAGGCTGAAGCTTCATGTCATGGTTCCTTCTCTTTCAGATCACCGTCTACGACCAGAGACACTTCCAGGGCAGGCGTATGGAGTTCACCGCCTGCTGCCAGAACATCATGGAGTGTGGGTTTGAGAACATCCGCTCCCTGAAGGTCGAGTGTGGCGCGTACGTCTCTCTGTTCTACATCTTCTCCGTGTGTTGTTGTGTTCTGTGGCTCTCAGAAGTGTCTCTAAATGCTTTGAATGTGTCCTCAGCTGGGTGGGCTACGAGCACTCCAGCTTCAACGGCCAGCAGTTCATCCTGGAGAAGGGAGACTACCCCTGTTTCGAGTCCTACATGGGCAGCAACTCCTACCGCATTGAGAGGATGATTTCTTTCAGGCCCATCTGCTGCGCCGTGAGTCCTATCGCTCTATTGTCTAAAAACAAACAACGCCATTTTATCAACAGTTCAATCTAAAAAAACCCTGTTGTGATATCTCAGAACCATAAGGACTCCCGCATGACCGTGTACGAGAACGAGAACATGTCTGGGCGTCAGTTCGAGCTGTGCGACGACTACCCCTCTCTGCAGGGTATGGGCTGGATGCACAACGAGGTCGGCTCCATGCACGTCCAGTGTGGCGCGTAAGTCACCGTCCACGGCTGGGAATGGGCGGAAACGTGATGGTTTGATAGTATCGCGATATTTGGGCCATGATTCAATATTGTCGCAAATCAGAATCAGAATTGTTTTAAATGTCATTGTGAGTAACGGGAAGTCACAAACGAGGACATTGCTTTGGCTCTAGGTGCAAACAAGTGATAAAAGTAAAAACAGAAAAGGGCATGCATAAACTTAATAAAAAATATACACGTTTCTTCAAATAACCACATAAGTGCGCTAAGTACAAACAATAGATATTTAGCATTGCGTATTGCGATACTGTAAGTTTTGTGATTCAATTCTGCAATGTACTATATTGTGATTCATGTACAAATTATACAAAGGTATTACAAAGATTGATGAAAATAAGACTTCTCAACTCAAATGTAACATGTATTATGGTCTGCACATTAACTGAAGTGCAAAAATATCGCAATACTGTACAAATTCAATGTTTCCCCCACCGCTATCATCTTCAAACAGCTCATTACTTAAATTGTTGTTGCTTCGGCCAGATTTTAAAGTATCCCTGTTGTTCTGTACCTCCAGCTTCGTGTGCTACCAGTTCCCCGGTTACCGTGGATACCAGTACATCATGGAGTGCGATTGTCACAATGGCGAGTACAAGTGTTACCGCGATTACGGAACCCACTCCCAGACCCCCCAGATCCAGTCCATCAGGAGGATCCAGCACTGAGGGGAGACCCAGACCACCGCTCCCTCCTCACCTCCTCCTCCTCCCACTGCTCCGGCCGGTCCACGCTGCCCGAGCCTGAGCTGGACTGCAGGTCACACTGATGTCAGTCGTTCACAGCACTCTGGGTTTTATTTTTGAGAGAACCAAAAAGGCAAATGTAAGAAAGACAGAAAAGAGGACGATTTTTGAGATTCAGCTGTAACAGAGACTTCACCTGACTCCGAGCAGAGACTCTGTCTGCTCCAGCGATGGCAATAAACGTCATTGTCTTTGACATCACCACTGACTTTGCTGTTACTGTGATCTCCATCACTGCCTTTGTACCAGTCGAAAATAAAGAGAATGAGCAAACATCAATTTATACACAATGAAAGTCATGCATTTTGACACAAGTGACTTATTATTTACTTTTCTCTTTGTGAAAATGGCAACGCAAACAGGTGTGGGACATGTGATTATATTTAATCATCATGAAGTAGTTAAAATACATTGGACAGCCAAATAATGGTTGATGATATCTAACTAAACACACGGTAGTTTAAGGATGTTTTTCACCTGGAATTCAATTCAAGCTGTGTCTATATGTGTGTAGTTACACTTATAAAAAACATCTATAAATTATGTTGCATTTTGGTTTCTAAGTCGCCAACCAAACAGACATCATACATCATGTATAACATGAATTATTACATTCAATTCAATTCAACATTATTACAGACTCTAGGTCCAATTTAAAAACATACAGACAGACTTTAAGTTTAAACAACAGAGCCACAGTTTGCAGTGAACAATATAAAATGTTGCCATTTTAGCAAAATACAGTTCTAGAACAGATGACATCCCACTGGGGTCACAACTGACCTTAAAGTTTTACACAATTGACAACAAATGGGTTTCACCATAGTCCGCAAATTCACCTGGATTACAAATTCTTCTTGTGTAAGTCATTACTTACTAAGCGATCGATGACAACCAGGAAGTTCAATTATAAATCTAAAAAAAACATTGGGATACATTTGATTATAACCTGAAGCAACATTTTAAATGTGATGGAGTTAGCCGTGTATTGTGAAAACTCTAATAACTTTTATATAACATGTAGTTTTTCTAAAGTAGAATAGATCCATAGCATACAATGATAATAGATCCAAAGTATAAAATATATACTTCAGTACAGTAGACATCACTGTTTGCATGTGTTACCGTCAACTGCCAAACGAGGTCGTAGTTGTTTAGAATAAAATTACGACAGTAGCCTTCTTTACGGCAGACGATGACATGTCAACAACAAACATGGCGTCGAGCAGCAGCGGCTACTGGGAAGGTACATGAAATATATTTGTTTTGTCGTTTAAAGCCTGATATAGAGGTTGAAATATTACAAAAACAACGTGGATTCAAATGCTCTTTGCATTCATTTACTTTTAATTTGATGAAAAGAATAATGACAAGTTGTTTGTTTATGTGTTTAACGAAGCGCTAACACTTTAATTATTAAAATGTCACAAAACCTGTTCGTCAAGTGTTGGGTTAGCACAGCATTGATTCTTTATTAACTAAAGGATTTCTAAAAGAGACACGGAACTTTTCTGAAATAAATCAAAGATAGTCACTCTGTAGAGATTAGAGAGGCTAGAAGTATATCTACTATTTCTTTTTTTTAACATTTAACTTTGTTGGCAATTTTGTCTCTCAAACATTAGAAAACTTCATTCTCTGTAGAATCAACCAATTTTCTGAGAAAGTGTGATTTAACTAAAAAGCTGTACATTGTTGCAGTCATTTCAAAAGGTGGGACTAAAAGTTTGAGACTTTATCTAAATCTTGACACATTAGTAGTTTTAGATGTACTGGACGTTTTATCACTCTAAACCATTCAGTCTATATTACTATTGAGGGGCTGGTTAATCATGTGACTAATCAATAAATTCATTTGAACGATGTATTGTGGTACCGTGAACAGTTTTTGTTTTTGTCAGATCTACGTAAACAGGCGCGTCAGCTGGAAAATGAGTTGGACCTGAAGTTGGTGTCTTTCTCCAAACTTTGTACAAGTTACAGCAGCGGGAGCTATGGCCTGGGCCTCAGCGACAGAGCCAGAGACGGGAGGTCGGCCTTCGTTCTTCTAAATCTGTTTGATTTTTTAGTGTTCAATTGATGAAAGCATTGAAAACATTTATTGCAAAGTGGTTTAAAGATGCAACATGATTAGATTAACGAACAAAAGGATAAGCCGTTCTGTATGTTACTTTGGAGATGAGGGATGGAATAAGTGTGCTTTGTTTACAAGAGAAAAACACAGTTTGAGCTACAGATAAGAAGCTTTGTTTAAGTAAGGAAAGTTTATTTATACTGCACCTTTTTACAGACCAGGATCACAAAACGCTTCACAATTAAAACATTTAGTAAAAAGCGAACACTTAAAAGTCCAAAAAAACCGAAAGAAATGTATAGAATAATCATCACACACTTTAGACAGTGTACAGTTGGGGGAGAAACCTACCTATACAAATGTGTTTTAAATTGGGACTTGGAGTTGTCCACAGACTCTAACATGCGCAGAGTTTTAAAACAAGTGCGAGGGACCATCAACAGGTTTTAAGTGGAGGACCTGAGGCTCCTGTTGGAGACATAGGGGTGGATCAGGCCCTGGATGTATTCAGGCCTGACCATAAAGAGCTCTGAATGTATTTTCTGTGTGTTTGGTGACTGCAGACTGCTCAGGAAGGTTAATTACTCTCTCATAGTCACTCACTAATAGAATAAGAGTAAAGTTATTTTATTACAGTGTGACATATACCGCACACACTCAAGCTTCCTCAGGCGACCAACCATGTATTTTGTTGAATTAGGTCTGATTCCACTGGCTCTTCTCACGACAATCTCATGTTGGCCATGACCACAGAGATCGAGCAGCTTTTGGCAAAGGTAGGCGTCTGAATCAGTTCTTGTTGATTTAATATCCCATTTCACCTGTGCTCCATGTTTCTCTTGCAGCTAACGGTCACAAATAACAAAATGGCAGAGTTCACTGCTGAGACGGTTCCACACAACGCAGCACTGATGCACACTTTACAGCGACACAGAGACATCTGGCAGGTTTGTCTGGAAAGTTCTTTGCTTCATTTTGAACGTAAGTAGTTCTCTTCATTTCATGACTGTCTTTTAGGACTACACAAACGAGTTCCATAAAACCAAAGCCAACTTCTTCAGCCTCAGAGAGAGAGAGGACCTGCTGGGATCTGTCCACAGAGACATCGAGTAAGAATACCTTTTTTATTTTAGAAGTTGAACTTCTTATTAATCCTCACAACTCACAACTTGTGTTCTTGGGCAAGACTAGAATAGTAATGCCTTGGATACTTCCTCACTCTACTCTACACTGCAGAAAAATCTAAAATATGAGGTAGTAATCGCTTAAATCGAGTGGTGTTTGTCTTCATTTGAGTTTGTCTTAAAACAACATTTGCCAATGTTAAAAAGCCATGTCATTTTCAATCTCTTTATTAATCCATTTCTGGGTCAGGGGGTGGCCAACCAATACTCATAGCACCAGTCCCTCGCTGATCCTCGTGCAGGTGGTGGGTCAACACTGAGTCAACTAAGGCACGGCCTTGATGTTTCAGTTCAGGCAAAGTGGGGTTAAGTGTCTTGCCCAGAGACACAGCGACAGCGGACATCAGTGGGAGCAGGTGACATGAGTCGGGGGAGTCGGGGTGAGGGGGATGGAACCCATGGCCATCAGGTTCAAAGACCAACTTAGTCCAAGGGAGACATTTCTTGTAAATTGTTAAAACGAGAATATTTTGCTTTGTCCCATTGGAAAATCTAGTTTTTAAAGCAGTCACAATGTGCTCAAATTCAGATACATTTTGCCAAATTTGCCAAACTTATTTTTCATAACTTTTTGCAGTGTATGTGTGTGACCTGATTACACTTACCTAGAATGCTCACTACTAAAAACTAAAGTATATCATTAAAAGTCACACAAAGTTAGATTTATTCAACACATTTCTCCCAGTTTATACGCAGAGTGACCAGCAGAGGGCTCTCTCGTCCCTCTCAGTTGGACCCTGTGCTCATTACGGCCTCATGTTTCAGGCTGAGAGGGGCAGCTCTGTCTGTATCTCTGCCTCCTCCTCAGGGGAGATCTGCTAAGTGCCTTCTCCAGTAAATCAAACCACAAGGCTTTCATTCGGCCCAACTCTGGGTGTGAGCCATTACGTCACGTCCGACCCACTCTGGCCACGATTTATGTGTGAGAGGAGAAACCAAACACGAGAATTACTCATTGGACAAGTCCGAGTCAAAGTTTAGATCAGTTTGTAAACACAAGGCCAAAAGTTATTCTGAGTATTGGGAAATCTGTGATAAAAAGTAGAACACGTAGCAAGAAATTATAAAACTGTGCATAATAATGTCATAACATTTCAACAAATACAGTATACAAACTTTCACTACCAGTTTGTTTTTGCGTTTCATTGTTCACGGACAAAGAGGAGTCGCATAACTCAATTACAGACGCCATTAACGAAGACTCTATTTTGATTCTACCATTAAGCCAAATTGACGGATAATGAATCTTGCTCTTAACAAAGCTAAATGTCTAGTACAGTTACTTCAAGGTTGCTAAACAGCTTAGACCGTAGATAAGAGCTTGTTTTTCTGTCTATCACAAGAATACAGTGTGTA